>ML790380.1:68733-100949 GCA_009831015.1 Picea engelmannii | reverse complement strand
ATGATAGTATTCCATGGAATTGAAATCGTCTTTTCCCTATTGGTCTAGAGATGTCATACATAGTGACACCAACCCATAACTTCAACAACTCATCGATGAGAGGCTCAATATATACATTCATATCTTTAACCTGGTACCTACCTAATTGGTTCAACCTACAACATGATGAATTATACTTATCTATATGTTGTGATATTTAAAAGAAATAATTACCATGAACGAAACAAATAAAGAAATATTTTTTCATGCTTTAAAGAAAATAAAAGATAATTAAATACCTAGAACAATCATTGCCAACATTGTGTGCTCTCTCTTGATTGACGTCCAAGGAGGAAGGTTATTGTTTATAACAAAAACATGCCACATTGAGTACGTAGAATGAAGTTCTCCAAATGGATTGACACCATCATCTGCCAACGAAAGTCTAACATTACAAGGTTCTTCTTTAAAAATTGACCACTTTTCTTCGATGTAGTTCATTGTAGAACCATCTACAGGAATTCGAAGAACATTGTCTTGACTTCTGTTCTTTGCATGGAAATCCATAAACTGTGTTATACTTTGGCACCAGAACAACCGTTGGAAACGTGGAATTATTGAAATATAACGAAGAAATTTGCGAGACACCCTCTTTGATGCTTTATCGGTTCGATATATACTTATTTGAGATTGTGGGCATTCATTTTCTAATGCATATTTTCCATAATATATGATATGATCATTAGGACATGCATCAATAGTATGATAGTCCATTCCAATTTCTTTCATAATCACAGATATTTCTCGATATGTGCATGGAAAAATATTTGACGTTGGTAATAGAACATCATCTAACAATCTACAAAATTCTAAACAATAAGTCAATGTAAACAATATTAATCATCAATATATCATCCAATATACTAATTTACAAATTAGAAAACAATAGCAATATAGGAAAAAATTGAACCTTTTAAGTAGTTGTGAACATGCAGGCATAAATAATTAACAAATTAAATACCTTAGTATCTGTGTGAGACATGTGTTTGATAAACCATTCAAAACCTTTAGGTTGACCAACAACAAGATAACAGATAAAATATTTTTTGTTGAGCCTTCATAAAGAGGTTGACCTGACTTCTCGAGTAGAGGATCAACATCATGACTATCATCCTGGTTGTCCTCATCCATTAGAGAAAATGTGTCTTGGATCAATCTATGTATCTCATCTTCCTGATTTGAATCACTAACGTTATCTCCATCCATATAATCATTAATAACTTGATCAATAGCTTCAATATTCTGATCTCGAAGTTCATCTCCATGTAAAGTAGTATTTATGCTAGTACTTGGAAAATAACTCTCTAGAGGTCGACACTTTGGGGGCATCGTTTATATATTTAAAAACAACATAGAAAAGTTAGTGTGTATAGAAAATATAAAAATCTCGATAATAAATATTACTAAAATTCATGACATACTGATTATTATAGAGAATACATTAAATATTGAATCCTCTTACCAAGAGACGATATTCATAACCCCCTTCGGTGTGCCCTTTCTCCCTATAATGTCTTTGGGTTGTTGTTATTAAAAGTCTTCTATTTTGCAAGCCTCTGCAATCATATAAAGGGATATAACAATTTCCATCGCCCCTTGCCTCTAATGCCTCTCTTAACCGAGTAAGCTTCCTATCATTTTCGTTCATTGTGACAAATCCTTGTCCTGACAAGTAATTGTCTTACCTACACCATAGCAAACATTAAGTTGTCAATTTTTTATATTTTGGCTACTCCTTTCGATTATGATATGTTTATTTACATTGACCTACATCTTTATAATAAGGTCAACATATTTATAATAGTGTGATCATATGTGTAGAGGATCAACATCATGACGACATAGATACCATCTTTATAATAAGGTCATATGTGTACAATTGTTTTCTTTATATAATAATGACATATATACCTAACATAAGTTTTAAGGTTAGTGTTTATGTATCTTATTAGTCCCTACTAAAGCAGGGAATATATAAATCAATTACTATCATTTCACCGATCAGGTTTGAGTTTCAAGAGAAATTCCATATCTTTACCAATGAAAAGAGAGAGATATTATAGCTACAATTGAAGGGAAAAGGGTTTGTGGATTACATAAACCTAGAATATTATGGAATCCACATACCCTTTTCCATAGAATATAATAACTAGATCCAATTAAAACCAAAGACATGAAATATGGTACTACAAATATTATAATATATTATCAAGGAAAAAACAAGCTAAATGCAAATTGGACATTAGAAAAAAAAATCACAAGTTAAATGAGTACATCAATAAAAAATAACATACTAGCCTTTCAAGTTCAAAATCCAAGCTATGTAGATCGAGAATTGTATTTTCTCAACCGGTGGGTGACGAGAAAAATAAACAGCTCAAACAAAAGCCAAGAACAATGTCACAACTATAGCAATTGTGTCGCAAAGTTTCTTAAAGTCACGTATATATAGATAAAATAGTCAACTAGTTGTTAACACCGACCAATGAGATAGGCAAAATTTTCATCGCTATTGCCACGAAAGTTCATTGCTATAGCGACGAAAATCAAGGCTAGGTTAAATTAATATTTTTTTGGATATTTCGATGAACTTGCATGGCAATATCAATGAAAATCCCGCCCTGTTTAAAAAAATGATGAAACTAGTGGAAGCGTGGAAACTTTTCATGGAATAATCCACCCATATGTAGTAGTGATTCTTTATTTCTATCTTATTCTTTCTCAATTTATCTATGAAAATATGTGTAGTATTTTCTATCTAGATCTATTATGTGGAGACTCAACACATTTACATGGTATCATATCCGATAGACTACTAAGAAAAATCCACACCAAGTTTTTTGTAGGTACAAAATATTGAAGACAGCGAAAAGATGGATTTTCCAAAAGAATTCATTCTTACGCCTTACAACTACTATGCATGGAAGGAGAGAATAATGATTCATCTCCGAACTAGAGGATTGTACAGGTTAAAATTAAGTACAAATACAGAACCTACTTTATACATAGAAAAATCCAAGTATTTAAATCGAATGGATGAAGCATTCAAAACAATTTGGAGTCTTATTTCTCCCGATCTCCTTTTTCACATATCTTCCTATAAGACTCCCAATGAAGCCTGGAACACCTTGGAAGGGATCTTTGGAAAACAAGATGAGATGAGGGGACACACATTGGAGGCGTAATTTCTCACATTGGATCCAAAAATATTTGACAATATCCAATATTTATTTACAAAATTCAAGGATTTACTATCGTAACTCAAAGCTTGCGGGGTTGATAAATCTAAGGAGGAGAAACAAATGGTTCTCATTATTCTCTCCAAACTTGGTCCTAAATTCTATTTGTTTGTTTCCACATTCCATTCAGCTAGATCCACCTCTAGAGTCACCTAGAAGATGCCTTCTCTTGAGGACTTTATCGAATCCATGACATAAGAGCAAACCAAGCTCATCAACATGGGAAAAATCAAAGGCCCAAAGGCACATGCACTTACTGTGAAATATGGAAGACATCAATATCAGAAATATAAAGATAAAGTCAAAAGGAAATATCATGCGCATCCAAAGAAGGAAGGGTACTCAAAACCATTCATCAATGCCTCTGGATCCAAAGGGGAAAACGGAAGAAAAGGGGAGAAATGTTCATACTGCCATACAAAAAAATTTGAATATGATAAAAAATTCTAGAACATTTACAAAGAGAAAATGTGTGTACTTCTTACCAAGGTCCCCCCACTGAGCATCTTCTGTCAATGCCAAATCTGGATCTCCTCAGAAATCCAGTCCAACATAAGCGTAGTCATCAACCATCAACATCTGTGGTTGAAGCCAGTCAAAGAATGTATCGTCATATTTGATGATCGGTCCTGCTACGTGCCGGGTCATGAGCCGACACCATCTCAGCATCTGCAGATCCCTGGGAGCTGGTAAATTCCACTCCACCTCTAGCCTCAGTAATGGGAACCACTCAAGGAAGAAGGATACCAACAAAGATCCATACTCGAATTGCTTCATGTTGCCACATCTGCACTTGGTCAATTGTTTTTTTATACTACGCAACACAACATCTGCCCAGTTGACACTCGAGGCTCAGTAAACTCAATAGCGAAATAGAAGTAACTCTGTAATGCCATATGCAGAGAAAAACTCCCAGCCATTCGAGATATAGTGAATAGGATAGTACAGAGGGTCAAATATTGTAACCCCCAAATCACTACTTTTCCTTTCTTTCTCTCAGCCTCAGGAACGCAGTGTATGCGGCAATACTCACTCATCGGTAGCCCACCACCTCTACTACCGGTTAGGCTCACATAGTACCCCCATCGAGACAATCCAATCAAAAAGTAAATGTCCTCAATGTCTAAGGACAGCGTGTGGACTCCCACCTGAAACACGTGCTGATCCGGGTCCCACATACGCACCAGGTACTCTAATAGTCTGACCCGTGCTCTCATGCCCGGGATGCGAAAGTACTTCAAGAGACCAAAGTCTCTCAAAGCAGCTATGGTAGGAGGATGATTTTCGGCCATTGCAATGTCCTCTTCATGTTCCCTTTCGCACCACTCAAGCACCATGTTGATGGCCAATTATCTGCATAAGGAACACAATAAGAGGATTAATAAAAATTTTCATGCTTTGGATATATTTCATTGGCTAAAAATTTAAAAAAAAATTGGGCTTTGCGGTTCTCGTAGGTGCCCTGTGTGCACAGTGTGAGAACCTCGCAGGTGGCTTAAGGCTCACCTGTGAGAATGCATCATTCTCCCAGGCCCCGTAAAGCCTACCTGTGAGAATGGCAGCGCGCATGTAGGGTTTGAAAAAACAACTTAAAACTGAGAATTTAACCAATGAAATTACAAATTTAAACCATGAAAATGTCAAGGACGAAGAGCTTACCTTAATGTCGCAGATGGCTCGCTGAATGGTCTCTCGCAGCTCCTGTAAATTGACGCCAAACTTGGAGGGTAAAAGAGGGGTTTTTTGAGCTCAATAGTGGAAATGTAAAATGGTGTGGTAAAAAAGAGTATTTACTCATTTTATTTACTTTTACTATATCATTTTGGGTTTTTATGATTATTTATCAACTAAACCCTAATCCCTAATGTCATGTTGAGTGTAACTCTTGTAGGCGTGATGATTTTGATGATCAAATACGGGGATATGGACATATTTTTCTTCGTTATGGCGTGTTTTTTATTGTTTTTATGGTTTTTACATAAAACCTCGAGCGTCGTTTTTGTCCTTTCTTGCGCTCGTAAATACATGAGAACGTGATCAACCATACTTTTATCACTTTTTCGGGCTCAACAAGGTTATACGAAAAAGGAACCCCCGTGGAGTCTTCTTTAAGCTCTTTTCAGACTCTCTAAACATGAAAAGATCATCGAGCGACCTTGCTATGTTCACGCTCGATAAAGTATTTGAAGTACGCATCTGGTGAGTGATAATTTATCTCTTTTTCGATCTCCTCCAGAATATTTTACGAAAAAGGAACTGAGAGAGTTCTCTTTTAAGTGTTTTTCCAAACTCTATAATCTTGAAAAACCTTCGAGTTTTCTATCTTTGGACTCGTTAAAAAAAATTGACAGACCCGTGATGGGACTGAACCACTCCTTCTTAGGTTTCGTTAAACATACTTCGAGGGACTCATCCGAAGGATGATCTTACATCAACAAGCATATTTTATCCTCCTCAACCTTGCATAAAAATAAAGAGGTACTCGCCAGAAATGGTGGGGGAAAATTTGGGAAAGGGATATGTTTTCATCTTCTTATTGATTGGAAGCAAGTGTTGCTCTTGAATATGACACCCCCTATTCATAATTTGAAGCTGGTTTGGGAAATCCATTTGTCTCTCATTCGATTGATTACAAGGTCATTTCCTGTGTCGTCTTTGAGTCAATGCTGCCAAATCATTGGTCGTGTCATTCATATGTTCAAGAGAAGTCCATCTAAAACCTATATTGAGTCGGGCATCTGCAGCTATCCATTCTCTCCATGTCGGCCTTCCATGTGTCCAATCCAATTCACATCATACTCTGTTCCAACTTAAAAATATGTTACTCATTCGTGTCATTGATGGGGGATACATCAAGGCCCTCCTGTGATGAGTTTTGTTCCGTCGACTTCAGTTCATTATCCGGAATCAAGACTTAGAAATTATTTGGTACCTTGGAGCTTGCATGCCTCAATGGCAGGTTTCCTCGCTTTCAACAGTGGGTTTACATCATTGACCCCTGATCGAAAGATTTCATTGGATGTTCGACTTCAACTCATTTATTCACACTCGATGGATTGTACTATGTACCTTGGGAGTCATTGACATCAATGGTGATTTCCCTCGCACTTGTTAATGGTTTCATCATTGACCGGTAATCAAGTGGTTTCTACCATGTTCGACTTCAACACATGTAATCACATGGTTAGATTCGTACTTTGGACGACGAAATTGAAGACCCTGGATATCATCTTTGTGATCCAGGTTGCGATGGAGTATGTATAATTTGTGACACATAGATCCACTGTGTATGTCTCGTGGCTATGTCATCTTGATTTGAAATTTTTCACATAGATCCACAGTGTATTCCAGGTGGCTATGCTATATTTTGACGGCATGGATCCACAGTGTATGATTAGTGGCCATGACCTAGGTCTACAATGTTATCTGTCTATGATATGAGTATGGGAATGCCTACCTCAAAATTGATATATATGATATTATACAGATGCTTGGTTGTTCGCAGGTGTCCTATTAGGTGTTCTCCTGGTTCTCGACACACACACATGTAGCTTACAAAGTCTATCGGTTGTCACTGGTTCCAACACTCATACTTTGGGGGGCATTCTATTACCCATGATTTTTGTCATCATGATGATGTATTAATGATGGTATACTCAGGCTCTTCATAAGAACTTTCTCCTGAGAAAATTTACTTTCTTCTCTTTCTAAAAATATCATTTTTGAAGGAGGTTCGCAGACTGCTAGTATATTTTCCTGCAAGAATGTATGATTCTCGCAGGCTACCTTAATCTAGGGTGCGAGAAGTTCGCACTGTGTTGAACTGCTAGGGTGAGAACTCTTTCTAAAGCAAGGAAAAAGATGAATTCTTTATGCTTCTAGAAGGGAATCTTCTAGAAGGATGAGATGGCATTCGAATGGTTATCCTAGTACTGGATTCCCTGATATTTTGGGATCATTCTTATCCAAGTAACTAATTCATTCTCTCCTATATATTGAGGGAATTCTCATGGAAAATGTTAAGCAAGGTTAAGCAAGGCTAAGCAAGATTCATTGGAGAATTGGTGAAAGAATTGTGTGAAGGATTGAAGCTTGAACATCAGGCTAGGAAACACCAACAAGGATATCATAAGGGTTTTGATTTTCTTCATGCAAGTGAGAAAGTGTGTGTCAAAGCCAAGGGCCATCGAAAGGAATTTTGTGAAATCAAGGCTCAGGTTGTAATCTTTACTTTCCATCAATATGATACAATAATATGTCCCTTTCCCATAAAGCTATTTCCATTTTATTGTATAATTCCTTGATCATATACATAGGTTGACTGTTGAATAGATTGTGCTTTCTTCACTTTGGTTGGTTTGTGTTGTCTTGGTCTTGAATGCATGAGAGCACTGGAGTGAAGCGGGAGAAACAAAGACCATAGGAAGTAATAATAAGGTATGTTCTTAATTCTTGCCTCCTATTTAATTCAATAGTCAAAATCTAGGGAAAGAGTCATGTTTTGTCTTACTTTGTTCTAGATCCAGGTGGATCTAGGGAGATCGGTTAGTGTCCGCACCTACGGATTTATCCAATAACATCAGGGTTGGTGACTGTTCTAAGGAGCATGGAGGTTTCTACATCCCTCCTGACACAAGCAGACCAATGCCTACTAACCTAATGACAAGACAAATCATCAATATCGCAATTAACAAAGTTATCTCATTAAGGCAACTTTCAAGGGTGAATTCTTGTTAACTCATTAGATCACTCACTATTATTACCGTATTGCATTGGAAATGTATTTTTAATCAATCAAAAGATATTGACAGTTAATATAACAAGTAAGGCATTTATTATGACAATAATACAACCTTTAATATAACAACTAACCTCGTTATCACATTAAGGCGGAAGCATTAGTGAGACATTAATAACTCCTCAACTCATTAAATTACTCACCACTTAAAAGTCATTAAGAAGCTACTATTCTCCTTTCTTATACCAATTTAATGAGATACAAAATTCCAAAGGTAAATCTAGCCACAATCCCTTTCTATTATTATTATAATACATCCCAAGGGTCTTGAACATTCCCCTCTTCCTAGTAACAGGTTATACTTAAAAGAAACCAATTTACATGAACGCTTGTAAGTTGCCAAGAGATAAATCTAAGGGAACTCTATAACATCATTCCTTATTGTAAGGTTAGCATCCAGGTAGGCCTTAATTCCATAGTGTGCAATATCAGATTATTAAACAAATCAATATGAAGCTAAGTGAAGAAGGATTAAATGAAGGCGAGTAACAACTTCTTCTCACCCACTCTCTCTA
This sequence comes from Picea engelmannii, assembly GCA_009831015.1. Taxonomy (NCBI): domain Eukaryota; kingdom Viridiplantae; phylum Streptophyta; class Pinopsida; order Pinales; family Pinaceae; genus Picea; species Picea engelmannii. The sequence continues at coordinate 92,358 of ML790380.1, read as the reverse complement.
TATGTTCAAATGTTACAAATTTAGATCTGTCCATTAAATGAACAATATCTCCACTATATTAAGACACCACTCAAATGATATTTAACCATATCCCAAAAGTACTAGAACAAGATCCAATTAGTATTGAACAATCCTCAAATTATATTAAACAATGTTCAATTTAGATTAGAACAAGGCCCATTACGACAATGCCCACTAATCAATTATAAAAACCATGGACCATTTCATTAACCCAAACCCGGGAACAATTTATAATAAAAAAAAAATTCTTCTTAACCCAATTAGAAACTAACTAGATTTAAATGAAAGGGTAAGGAACTGCATTAAGTTAACAAAGAACATTCAACCAATAAAATGAAATATCATAATTCAATGAGACTTAAATAATTGATAAATGGAACTAAGGATTTAATTAACATTAGCCTCATCCATAATTAAATTATCCATTCTTAATGAGCGATAAAACAACTCTACATTTTACCACACAGCAATGTCCATATGCATTACTTGAAATCAATGAAAGTTTAAGGAGGGAGAACTTCATTTGCCAGGGACGGAGGTTTCCAGAGACAAAATTACAGAACAATACAAAATGAAAATGCCCGACACCCATTGTAGAACGAATTCTCTGAACTAATTTTACAAAAACGGAAATGCCAATACACTCATTGCCAAAATGCATTCTCAGAACTAAATTTTACATAAATGGAATGCCAATACACTCATTGCTAGAACGAATTCTCAGAACAAATTTTACAAAACAAAAATGCCAATACACTCATTTCCGGAATGAATTCTCAGAACTAAATTTTACAAAAACAGAATGCCAATACACTCATTGCCAGAACGAATTCTCAGAACTAAATTTTATAAAACGAAAATGCCAATACACTCATTGCCAGATTGAATTCTCAGAACAAATTTTACAAAACAAAAATGCCAATACACTCATTGCCAAAATGAATTCTCAGAACTAAATTTTACAAAAATGGAATGGCAATACACCCATTGCCAGAACACATTCTCAGAACAAATTTTACAAACGAAAATGCCAATACACTCATTTCCAGAACGAATTCTCATAACTAAATTTTACAAAAACGGAATGCCAATACACTCAATGCCAAAACGAATTCTAAGAACTAAATTTTACAAAAACGGAAATGCCAATACACTCATAGCCATATTTAAAAACGCCCCAATCAGATATAAACTCCCACAGTTATATATAAATGCCGACATTAAAACAAAACACCCACAATCATATATAAAAACACCCACCATAATTTATAAATGCCTACAGCAATACAAATGCCCACAGTAATATATAAACACCCCCATTATTACAAAACGCCCATAGCCATATACAAAAACGCCCACAGTCATATATAAATGCCCACATTAAAACAAAATTCCCACAGTCAGATATAAACACCCACCGTAATTTATAAACGCCTAAGGAACACCAATAAGAAATTGTAGCCAATAGTAAGAGAATGTCAAAGCCAAGGATAACTCATCGAAAGGATTGCAGGGTTATAACAGTTTAGCCGCAGAAAACAACAACAAGGAAATGGGATGATCCAAAATTCAACACATCAATCATCATCATAAGGATTCATATACAAATTTAAACAATTTTCCCTTTATTCTTAAACAAACAAACGCACTTTCATACCTGTGATCGACAGCGAATAACCCGAAGACGCTATCCCGCACTTGAGCTTTGTGCTGCTCCCACTCGCCGACCACCGAGATCTCATCGGTACCTCCCAACCAATGCTAGGGTTACTCTGCTTCCCCCTTAGCCCCCCAAGTTGCAAAGGGGCCACACACTATCCAGATGGTATGTCTAGCTCCCAACTCTCCTTACAAGGCTGAGCTACCACTCCTATCCGAGCTGGGAAATCCCAACTCCTCACAAGTAATCACTCAAGTCACAAATCCGACAGCATAACGTTAAGCTAACAGTCGATCCCCCCTTTCTTCCTTCTCTTCCCTTTCTTTTATAGAGTTTTAGAAATTCCATCTTTTTCCTAAATCTCATTTAATTTAAGTTTTAAATAATAACTTCTAAAACCTCTCCTTCGTACAAGTGTCATCCATCCCCCATGTTTCTCCATTAACTATTTTTTTTAATTTATTAAATTTTCTTAATTCCCTCACCCACCTAGAGTTACTCCTATTTTTACTCCTAGGTGTCCCTAGATTCTCTTATGGGTTTTAAATACTTTCCCTAAAATGAAGTTGCTAATTTAGTTCAATTTAGAAGGTTCTTTATTGCAAATTCTTTACTAAGTTGACCTTGCTTTTTACCATAAGTTCTCTCTTTCATTTATTATGTTTCCTCCATTCCTTAGTTTCTTAATTTTTATTATTCCCTTCTTTCCCCTTTTCATTAGAGCCAAAAATGGAAGTTGTGCAAATTAACATCTTTTCCTTTTTATTAATAATTTAGTATCTTTTACACTTTCATAAGTTAAACAATTAAATTCTTCTTTACAATTTAAATCCACGGATTTTAATTAAATTCTTTCTCTCTTCATTTTACCCCAAAATTTTTATGAAGACTAAAAACTATTACTTAAGTGGTTTTTAGTATAATTTTTTTTTTTTTTTAACTTTTATAGGGTAATTTTTCTTAAGGTTAGACAAAATTTTACCCTTAGAAAAGTTTTAGACTTAGGACTTAGATTCTGAACTGGGTGACATTTAATTAGGGAAGTTGTTCAAGAATTTCTTAATGTGTTAAATGTTGCAGAGCCATCTAGGCTATTTATTTCATCATCATCAACGTGACGTGCCCTTTAGGACGCACTACGTGCTCCAAGGGTGTCACTCGCTTCTAGTGTTTCTTTTGCACGACGTGCCCTTCAGGACCCACTACGTGTTCCAAGGGTGCCACTCGCCTCTTGTGTTTCTTTTGCGTGACGTGCCCTTCAGGATGCACCACATGCTCCAAGGGTGCCACTCACCTCTTGACTGATTGGTAGACATCAATAACCACTAGAGTCAAGACTCTTCCAGGTGAACTTGTTGGAGACTAAGGGATTCTAAGGAATAAGGCCCCCACCTTATTGTGTACCCCTTAGAATCATTGCGAGTGACTGTCGCAGTCTACCCTCGCGGCATCGTGGGTCCTATCGAGCTAGGTAATCATTAACATACTTTTCAAGCCACGGTGGGAGTGCTAGTAGGCTGTGGCAGGGCTGCTATCCACACCTCTCCCTCAACCTCTCTGGTAGTCATGTGTGTTGCCCCTTTACTCCATATGTGAGTCTGGTCGGCAAGCTATCATCAGCCTGCATCATCAACAATCATGTCAGAACATGTTCACATCATATCATCAAATCAAATGTAATAGCACAGTAAATAAATCAACCCAAATAGCACACTCCCTGACTCAATCCAGAGTCCAAGGGGTTCCATCGATGCCTCAGCATCCTCAAGGTCCAAAACTCTGCACACTCAGTAAAATCGAGTCAATATCACATGCCTATGTCAATGTAGTAAAACATCATGTCATCTATCATAATGCATCATAATAAGGGACAGATGTTTTAATATCATAATAGTCTGGATCACTTGTGAGCAAGTGTCCTCAAAGAATACGTTTTCTCAGTGCGCCAGAGCGGGATGTTACAGTGAACTAAATTGATCATCTATCCTATGACACGATATTTAAATCATCTCATAGGAAACGACTTAAGAAGGTCGTCTCCCTCGCGACGACAGTGATATAACATCCTTAGGTCGTCTCGCAGGAGACGATATCCTTACTTCATCACAAATTAAATGATGATACAATATTTGAGGGGTCAAATATTCGTCACTATCTCCACGACAAAACATCACATGCGCGTCGAAATCATTGTTGAAAAATGAACCAAATTCTTGTGTTGATTATTTGAAGTGTTTGCTTCTCTCTTGTGTATGTGTCTTCCTGTTTTATTTTTCATTTAATTTGTAACCTACATATACTTAATTGGAAAGTAATGGTTGTGAATTCATCTAGTTTTGATGCTCTAGATCAAGCAACTAAGTATTGCAATTTCCTCTAAAAAACAAAGTCAAAATTCATCTTGGTTGATGCTCTGAATGTAGTTTATAATAATACCAATTTTTTAGCATTTTGGATCCTCCTATATCAATTCATGATCAAGTACACATTGTGGAAGTATGTTTTCCAATCCTAGCTTATACAAATGGCTTGTGATTAACTAATATTCAAAAGAACAGACCAGTAAGTGCCTCTTCTGAGTTGCGAAATACCCATCAGGCATAGTACCAGTAGTGAGAAACAATGCAATGTTAGAAAGGTAATCAAGGATCCTCAATATTAAAAAGATCTGCATATAGGATCTAATCATCTACAACTTTGCCACTCTCTACTAATTTTAATCGAGATAGATGATTGGGGCCACCATTTAATTTGCATGGCTTGACAATGAATTCAAAGGAAAACTCCTGAAACAACAACAACCATCTACAAATTCTTCCTTCGAACATGGGCTTATTGATCAGATATGTTAGATCTGAATGATCAATAAAGAATTTAAAATGACCTCCTCAAAAATAGTGTCTAAATTTTTGCAAAGCATAAACCATTTCCAAACCTTCCCATTTGGTGGTAGTGTAGTTGCGCTTGGATTGAGAAAGCTTCCTGCTAGAAAAATAGATGGGGTGATCTATATGTTGGGCATGCGTTATATTATTTGCACGACTAGATTTAGTGTCTTCTACATTGCATCGAGCACATAGGGGGGTTTGAGGGGTGGCACTAGGCTCCCCCTTCGGGGGTTCGAGGGCATCGTGTCACCTCAATTTTCATGTCCATTGTTAGGCAGGTTTTTGGCACATGGTTTTTGCCGATAATTGTCTATTTTCGGTTAAGGAATTAGGGTTGTTGACTAATCCAGGTCATTGGGTTAGGTTTTTGGATGTTGTTGGATCCTATATGTATATTGTATTGTAAACAATGTATTACTATGAATGAATATAGAATATGTCAGTTTTCCAGGTTTGCGTTTCGAGGGAAAGAATCTCTTTGTAACGTTTGTATTCTCCATTGTATCATTTTTGTTGTTTTATTGAAAATATGTTTGCAGTAAAATATAGTACTAGGTTAAAACATACATTTGTTATGAGAGATTTGTTGTCTTCAGGGGGACACCTTTGTGTTCAAGGGTTTGGCTCGAGACTGTGATAAGCCTTGTTACAATGGGATATCTATGGTATTGATTTTTCAAGTGAAAAGAAATGGCGAGCAGTTTGAAAATGGAGATCAAGAAGTTTAATGGGAAAATTTTTGAGTTGTGTAAGCTCAAGATGGAATACATGTTGGTGGATAGAGATCAGTGGATCATGGTGGATCCAAGTACTACAGCTATAGGAACTTCAACAGATGACTAAAAAATGTTGGATCGGAAGGCAAAGAGCACAATCTGATTGTGTCTCTTAGATTCAGTATTACATAATGTGTCAGAGGAAGATATATCCAAATATTTATGGGATAAGTTGGGGAAGTTTTATTAGTCTAAGCCCCTAGTAAATAAACTATTCCTGAGAAAGAAGTTGTATAACCTAAGGATGAGAGATGGAGACTCGGTGGCAAAGAATTTGAACGCCTTCAATACTGTGGTAAGTTAGTTGGTATCTATTGAGATTAAAATTTCAAATGAAGATAAGTGTATCCATTTATCGTTCTCTTTACAATACTCGTGGGATAGTATGGTTTTGACCATAGGTATTAATACAACTGCCTTGAAGTTTGATGAAGTGGTATCATCCTTGTTCTTGGAAGAGATGAGACGAAATAACATGGAAGGACATAACACAGATGCATTATTTTCAAGAGGATGATCCTAAGAAAGTAATAGATATAAGTCCTCAAGTCGGATATCTAAGTCTAAGGGAATATCTAAGTCTCTCGAAAAGTTTGTAAAGGTATGCTAGAGATGTGGAAAAGAAGGGCACTACCGGAAGCAGTGTAGATCCAAAGTTGAGAAAAAGAAGGGATCTGAAGAATCTCCTTCTATATAAGAAAAGACCTTCAAGGAAGGAGGAGATGTGTACTTGGATTCTTTAAAAATTCATGCATACCATGAGGCATGGTTGGTTGAATCAGGTGCATCCTTTCATATGACTCCCCACGGGGAGTGGTTCTATGAATATGAAAGATATGATGGAGGTAATGTTTTCCTAGATGATGACTCGAAAACCAGGATCATAGGTCGAGTAAAATTCAAGTTGAGGCTCATATATGGAAGGATTATAACACTACCTGGTGTTCTGCACATCCCAGGATTGACCAGAAATTTGATTTATATAAGAAAAATGGATGATGCAGGGGTAAAAACAATATTTGAAAAGGAAAATTGCATGATGGTTTAAGTAGTAATGATGTTGTTGAAGGGAGTTCGGTTTGGAACTCTGTATAAGCTTAAAGGAAGCACTATTAATGATGGGTGTAATAGTTCCAGTGTTCTTGATATTAGAGTTGAAGAAGAAAGAACTCCTACAGTCTCTGGAGAAAAGGTTATGATGTGGCATCAAATACTGGGGCATATCGGAGAGAAGGGTCTTCAACTACTACACGGTAAAGGTATGGTTGAAGGTATGTCTAACTTCTCTCTGGATTTTTATTTCTGTGAACATTGTGTATATGGGAAGCAGAATCGGGTAAGATTCCCCTCTAGTACAATGAGGGTAGAAGGAATTTTATAGCTAGTTCACAATGATGTGTTTGGACCTGTGTCAGTTCCATCATTGGGAAAATATGTGTACTATGTCTCATTTATAGATGAATTCTCGAGGAATACTTGGATATATTTCCTCAGGAATAAATATGAAGTCTTTGATAGGTTTAAAGAGTTTAAGGCTCTTGTTGAGAATCAAACAGAGAAAAGAATTAAGGTGTTGAGGATAGATAATGGTGGATATTTCCTGCGAGAATGAATTTGAAGAATTATGTAAAAAGTGTGGTATATAAAGGAAGAATACTACTCCATGTACACCTCAAAAGAATGGATTTGCAGAAAGGATGAATAGGATTCTGATGGGAAAATAGAGGTACATGCTCAGTGGTGTCAGGTTAGGGAAAGAATTTTGGGCAGAGGTAGTGGGTACTGCATGTTACCTGGTCAACAGATCACCCTCATCAATGTTGGATGACAAGACTCCACAAGAGGTATGGACTGGTAAGAAACCTTCTCTCACACATCTCAAGGTATTTGGTTGTGAAGCCTATGTTCATGTTCCAAAGGAAAACATGAGTAAGCTAGATAAGAAGGTTGAAAAATGTATATTTATTGGGTATAAAGATGGTCTCAAAGGTTATAAGCTTTGGAACCTAGAAACTAAGAAGGTTGTGTATAGATGAGATGTGGTATTTAGATAAATGAAGGATGTTGTTAAATAGGAAGTCCTACCAAGTAAGGAAGAACCAAAGAAAATAGAGTTTTATTTAAAGGATGATGAATCAAACTCCACAGACGAACAAGAATCAGAAGAAGAAGATCCTCATACTCCAATATTGAGGAGATCAGTTCGAGAAATAAGGATACTATAAAGGTATACTCCATCTAATTTCCATTCAAAATTTTCCTTTTTTATTACTGATGATGATCCTAGAACTGTCAGGGAGGAAGTAGATTCAAAGGATGGAAATCTTTGGAAAGAGTCCATGGATGAAGAAATGAAAGCCTTGGATAAGAATGAGTCTTGGGATCTAGTGGAGTTTTCGACTAAAATAAATCTCATTGGTATAAAATGGGTATTTAAAAAGAAGATGAATACAGAAGGCAAAGTGGAGAAATACAAAGCTCAGTTAGTAGCAAAGGGTTATTCCCAGGTTGAGTGAATTGATTTTGGTGAGATTTTTTCTCGTGTTGCCAAGTTAATTTCTATAAGATTATTATTATTTAATGTTGTTGCAATTGATTTTGAAGTAGAATAAATGGATGTGAAGATAACATTCCTACATGGGGATATGGAAGAAGAAATCTATATGAAGTAGCCATAAGGCTTTGTTATGATAAGAAAGAAGGAGCTGGTATGCAAGATGAAAAATTCCATCCATGGTTTAAAACAATCACCAAGGATATGGTATCAAAAATTTGATACTTATATGCTTGGACTTGGCTTCACAAGAAGCAAAGAGAATTATTGTGTCTATTTTAAATTAATTGGTGATCATTTGATTTATTTGTTCTTGTATGTGGATGACATGTTGTTGAGAGGAAGCAACAAGGAGATTATCTCAGATGTGAAAACTCAGTTGTACTCTAAATTTGACATGAACGATCTCGATGCTTCAAATTTCATTTTGGGAATGGAAATTAAAAGAGATCAAAAAAAGAGGAAACTCTGGTTAAATCAAACAAAATATGTTGAGACAATATTAAAAAGGTTTAATATGCAGGAATGTAAATCAGTCAAGGTCCCTATTCATGTTGGTGCAAATTTATTTGTGGATCAGTGTCCCAAGACACAGGAAGAGGAGGAGGACATGTCTCGTGTTCCATATGCGAGTGCAGTTGGTATTTTGATGTATGCAATGGTCTGTACTAGACCGGACATTGCACATGCAGTGGGAGTTTTAAGTAGGTATATGTCAAAACTAGGAAAGGAGCATTGGATAGTATTAAAAAGGGTTTTCAGGTATTTTCATGGCACTTCTAGCTATGGATTGTTCTACCAAGGAAGACCAGGATTGGAAAAATTGTTGGACATACATGGCTTTCTGGATGCATACTGGGCCAGATATTTGGATCGTAGGAGATCTACAAGTGGGTTTATGTTTAACATGTTTGGAGGAGAAATCAGTTGGATGAGGAAAAGGTGGGTTGTAGTGGCTCTTTCAACTACAAAAGTTGAATACATGGAAGCCACTCATGAAAGTAAGGAAGCGATATGGTTACAAATATTGTGTTCATGTATTGGGTTGGTACAACAACTTGTAAGGATATATTGTGACAATTAGAGTGCAATTTTTCCGGTGAAGAACTTGACTTATCATTCAAAGTCAAAGCATATTGATATTCAATATCACTTTGTGAGAGACCTAGTTGAAGAAAAGAAAGTGTTGTTTATGAAGGTGGAAATTTTGAAGAATGTTGTAGATTCATTAACAAAATCTATGAGAATTGAAAATTTCTCTTGGTGTAGAGGATCTATGGGAATTGTTACCTTGGATTGTTAACTATGTAACCCTGTAACCCCCTGTATGTAAAGAAAACAACAAGTGGGAGAATCTTGGGTACGTGTTATATTATTTGCACAACTATCTTTAATGTATTCTATGTTGCACCAGGTGTTGAGGGGGGGTTGAGGGGTTCGGGGGAAGCGCCCTTGAGAAATGTGTTTTTCCTCGAGAAAGGTATCTCATTTTTTACTCATTTTTCATGTTGCCTCGATTTTCATGTCCATTGTTGGGAAGGTTTTTGGAACATGGTCTTTGTCGATGGTTTTCTATTTCTGGTTAAGGAATTACATTTGTTGACTAATCCAGGTCATTGGGTTAGGTTTTTGGATGTCACTGGATATTATATGTATATTGTATTGTAAGCAATGTATTACTATGAATGAATATAGAATATGTTAATTTTCCCGGTTTGGGTTTCCAGGGGAAAAATCTCTGTGTAATGTGTGTATTTTCCATTGTATCTTTTATTTTCTTTTATTGAAAATATGTTTGTAGTAAACTAGTGTACAAGGTTAAAATATATATTATATTCCCTTCACCAAGTTAAACAATGATTGCACCCAAAACAATTCCAGAAGCGTCGATGTGTACATGGAATTCCACCTTTTAATTCAGCTATATCAGAATAAGGGAAATACTCAACTTTTTTTTGCGGGTATCAAAGGCTTGATCACACTCTAGCTTCCAACTAAAAACTTCATATTTCTTCAACAATTTCTCCAATGGGGAAATTATGCTTTCATAATTTCTGATAAATCTATGATAATATCCATTGTGACCCAACATTGATCGCAACTATTTGGCGGTCATATTCAATATCACATATGTCCTAGAAGATTTCTAAAAGGTACACAAATGATACACTTCTTTAGTTTTAGATAGATTTGTAGTTGTCAACACTGATCAAACATCAACCAAAGCAAACCTATGTGTTCCTTAAACAAACTATATACATTCAAATCATCCATGTACATACCTCAATAAGTTCATGAATAAAGATATGGAATGCATCAATGACGATCCTATAAAAGACAGTTGGAGCATTCTTTAGCCCAAAGGGCATATAAATATAAGCAAATGAAACCCATTATGTGGTGAAAGTACTCTTTCGTTTATCCTCTTCTACAATCTAAACTTGATGATAACTTGAAAACCCATTTTTAAACAAGTAGCTTCATTTTTAGCCGCTTGATATAGTACTTCATCACTGAAGGGAGTCGGAAAAGGATCATGTTGGAAAGATGAGTTCAATATTATATAGTCAACATAAAATCTGATATCATCGGTACCATTCTTACTCTATATCAAAATGGGAGTAATCCATGCAGACTCATCCAAAGGGAAAATCAACCCAGTTGCTAACAATACATCAATCTCTTTCTTAATCCCTTAATCCCTTTCATCTCTGAAAAGATATTAGGAAACATATCTTCATACTCCCACAATAGATCTTGGATCTCTATCATTGTTTTATCATCCTAATAGTCCTCTATAGATGCCATCTTAGGATTCTCCTCACTATCGATATTCACTTTCTGAAACTGTAACGACCTCCTCGTTACGACAACAACTCTGATACAGGTGCCAAATTTTTTTTGGTGTTTAAGGTGTGTGCGCTCGTGTAAAAAGAAACACACACTGGACTCTACGACACCACCCAATGACTAACAAGATGCAACCACGATGATCACAACAATAAGACGTAAGGCGCACAACAAGTAACTACAAGCATATAAACGACATAGACATAAGGAAGAATCCATAACAGTCCTTTGCTCCGGGGAGAGAGAAGGTCAGATAGGCTCTTGGCCGACTGCTCAGGAAGAAACTAGTAATCTCCGTCAGGTGTGTCACAAGAGTGGAAACCCTGCCTTTAAAGGGCCCGAGACTCTTGATACGGCACTGGATTCTTTATACAGGAGAAACTCACACACACAGCCTCATATACTAAGTCTACCTGGGGGTGTCTACCTCCCGCCCGACATGAGCAGACCAAGCAATGAAATGATTACAACCAAGTACAATAAGGATTCAAGAACGACAATCTGCATAGGAAGGCGTAAGCTAAATACAACCTCATCAACTACCCAACCAGTAATCCTGGCTAAAGGTCCCTTTCTAAGATCTAAATGGACGTTGAATACCGATCACTGAACCGTTCTAAGTGTAATGTAGTTTTACCTCCGGATGGTGGGTCATAAAGCAATTTGTCGATTACAACTTTATGTTAGTATTTAAATCATTTAAAAACCCAATAAGTCAACATGTAAACTATAATTTATCATTAAGACTCGATCTACATTAAGGGTTTAACAAATTAAAAGCAAGATACCAAGCCATAATAACTTAAACAACCCATCTTTAATAAATGCAAAAGCATAAATCCCTTATTTAGATAAGTAACTGAAAGAGTGAATCTTTTCTTTAAACGAATTGGTGAAAATAAATCCCTTCTTAAATGAATGAATAAAAGAATACCTCTTATCTTTAAATAAATAAATAAAGGAATAGAACCCTTTAATATTTTTCTTTCTATCAAATGTCTAAACCATTCCATCCCATATAAGACGCACTTTACAACTAACCAAAAGGTACCTCCATTTCAGGAAAGTAGAACTAAAATCAAAAGTAAAACTAAAATCACATTGTTGACCTTGAGAAACGTTATGACTATGCAGTAAAACTAAAATCACATTGTTGACCTTGAGGAACGTTATGACTATGCATTCGGCGAAATGCATGCACCATTTAAAATAATCAATATACACTCCACAACAAATAATAAATATTGTATAGGTTAAAATATACCTATTAAATTTAAATATTCTAGATATTCATTAGACTTCAAACATTTTAGATCTAAAATGTATATATCTCAACCTATATCACCACATATTAATAAAAATAATCACCACTAAACAGAAGGCATAATACATTAATTACTTCCCCCTGGCCCATCTGAACAAAATTAGTTTTCCCAACTACTCACTCGGTAGTTACAGTTTGGCCATATGGGTAATTGAATTAGTTTAGAGTATTAATTCATTACATTCCATCCACTCAAACCATGAACCAAAATAATAGAAATTCAACCTCATCCTAAACATTATTATTGAACTTAGACCTCACATTACCTTAAATTTAACCAAAATAAAGGCATGGCGAGATGGCTTTACCCCATTAATTAGCATCAACGTTATCATTCAGTCTTTAAGGGTTAAAGTAAAAATAACAATATTAAAATGGCAATATCTAAAAATAACATCATTGAGAAGACAATACATAAGGAAATAACATCATATGTATAATTATCGGTGACACTAAACCTACAAAAATACTACTCGATAGTAATGACGACCTAGCATTTATCGCAACATTTCATGACCTTAACCTCCCACCCCCAAATCGCCTTGAAGAATGGGCTTTCTATAAATTATATCATTAACAATTCTGACGCAACAGAAGTGTGAGGATAGGCAACCATTCCAGATAGCCCAGTAAGGAAGGGAATCGATAGCCACTAAGATTTTATAAATCTGAAGACTGTGGAAAACAATTATATAAGAAAGACTCCTAGCTGTCCTTCATTTCCAGCCACCAATGCATTAAAGGCAACGTAGGCAGTTAAGGCGAGAGGTAAAAGGCACAGAGGTTTTTAGGGTGCAAAGGTAATAACAACACGCCATCAATGTGGACACAACAACTGAAAATCAACGCAGGAAAGGTTATCCTGGAACGCAGACCCCCCCAAAAATGCATTGATCCTCAAGGGAAACGCCAGACCAATTTTATAAGGGCAGAAAGCCACCCACTCTATGAAATTACAGCATCAACAAAGCTCGGGGATAAAATGGAAGGCTCTCGGTGAGAAAAATAATAAAAATAATAAAGAAAAATTTACAGAAAAAAAAATAAAAGGAAAACAGAATGGATACGGACACCGCCAATCACCCCCAATAAGAACAACACGAAGAAGTCACATTTGAGGCCGCCTTTACATGCACGCGAATTTGCAGTAAGGTAAAACGCCCACAGAGGGATTTATAACACCCAGTCATCCAAAAACGCCCATACATTTATAAACGCCCACCGAAGTTATAAACACCCACAGTAAAAGGTAAAAACACCCACAGAAGGGTAGAAACGCCCACGCAAGGTAAAAAATGCCCCTGTCATATAAAGAAAACGCCCATGGTAGAATAAAAGAAAACCCTGGTAATACAAAGTATGCCCACACTGGTATAAAGCCCATGCATCTAAATGAAAACGCCCACAGTCACACGAAAATTTTCAGAACAATAACTATAAAGATTTACCCAGTCAAGAACGACATACATGCCAGAAATTTGATTCGCAAAGCACTTAAACCCCAACGCAATGTATATCTATTTAGAAAAAAAAACATTCCACGCCAAGATAAACAACAAGCAAAGAAGGATTGCAGTGTAATGGACAATAACCAGAAATGCAGAGAATAACAAGGGAACGGAATCATCTTAAATTTAATCCATCAAGAATTCATACACAACTCAAACATTTTTCTCTTTTTTTTATTAAACAATGCACATGCGTACCTGGGACTGGCGGCGAATAACTTGAAGACGCTATCCCGCGCTGTTGCTTCGTGCCGCTCCCGCTCGTCGACCGTAGAGACTACACTGGTACCTCCCAGCCAAATGCTAGGGGTACTCTGCTTCCCCCTTAGCCCCCCAAGCCGCAAAGGGGCCACACACAGTCCATATAGTATACCTAGCTTCCCAGCTCGCCTCCAAGGCTAAGCTACCACTCTAATCCCAGCTGAGAAAGTCCCAACTCCTCACAAGCAATCAGTCCAGTTTTCAATTTCGGAAGCATAACAATACCTAATAGCCCCCTCCCCTCTTTCCCCCATGCCCCTTTCTTTTTATCCAGTTTTGACCTAAATCACATTTATTTTAAGTTTTAATGAAAAACCCTCTAAAAATTCTATGTCTTACAAGTGTCACTCATCCCCCACGTTTCTCAAAAATTAATTTCCTTTTTTTAAAAAAAAAAAAAAAAAAACCAAAAAGGTAAATGCACTAAGCATCTTTTCATTTTATTTTTAAATTCACATATATATATTTTTTTTATACTCCAGCTCGTTAAATAATTTTATTACTATTGGTTCAATATGAGTTTATGTATGAGTTTTAAGGAATATAGTTTAGTCCCTTAAGAATTCAATTTATTCACTGATGGTTATGCGTTCTGTCAATCAAAACTATGTCTTTTGGTATTTGTTTATTTATGAATTAGTTTAATTTTTGAAAACTAATGCGTTCATAAGGGAGTTATGCTTTCAATATGTTAATGAACTCTCATTGCAGGTTGCGTTTAAAGAAGGAGAGGCCTTCAATGAAATTTATTGTCTGAGTTAACTAAAACGTATTCGTTGATATATTGGTTGTAGTTGGATGAAGTTAACGCTAATAAATCCAAGAACTAGAGCTCACATACGTTCTAAAAATTGTATTCTCCCTGCACTGCATTGAGGTGCGAACTCTAGCCTAAAATCTCATAATGATGTTTTGCTTAATTATTTTAATGGTTATTAGGGTTAATTGTTATTACTAATGATATTTGGGTATAGGATTAGGTCAATATTCATAGGATCTATTTCATTTAGAATTAGGGTTAGGCTCTTTTTAGAGTTAGAGTTAGGGCCTTTTTCCTTAAGGTTAAATGAAACTTTTATCTTAGAGAATTTTTATTTTTTTTTGACTTAGGTTTAGATTTTGAGCTGGACGACTATTTCTTTAGGGGCGTCATTTTAATACTTTATTAAGGCGTTATTGTCTTAGGGCTATTTAGGTTTGTTTCCATTATCCACATCAATGCGACATGCCCTTCAGGATGCACCACGTGCTCCAAGGGTGCCACTCGCCTCGTTCATTTCCTTTGCGTGACGTGCCCTTCAGGATGCACCACGTGCTCCAAGGGTGTCACTCGCTTCTTGTGTTTATTTTGTGCGACGTGCCCTTCAGGATGCACCAGGTGCTCCAAGGGTGCCACTCGCCAACTGGACTGATTGGTAGACATCTATAACCCCTGGAGTCAACACTCCGCTAGGTGAACTTGTGGGAGACTAAGGGTTCTAAGGAATAAGGCCGCTGCCTTATTGCGTGCCCCTTAGAATCATCATGAGCGACTGTCGTAGTCTGCCCTCACGGCATCATGGATCCTCTCAAACTAGGTAATCGTTAACCTACAGTTCGAGCCACGGCAGGAGTGCTAGTAGGTGGTGGCAGGGCTGTTGTCCACCCCTCTCCCTCAACCTCTCTGGAAATCGTGTGTGGCCCCTTTACTCCATATGTGAGTCTGGTTGGCAAGCTATCACCAGCCTACATCATCAACAATCATGTCAGAACATGTCAATGTCAAATCATCAAATCAATGAAATATCACAGTAAATAAATCAACCCAAATAGCACACTCCCTTACTCAATCCGGAGTCCAAGGTGTTCCATCGATGCCTCTTCATTCTCAAGGTCAAAAACCCTGCACACTCAATAAAAATGAGTCAATAGCACCTGTCTACATCAAATAGTAAAACATCATGTCGTCTGTCAATCACATCATAATCAAGTATAAATGGTTTAACATCATAAAAGTCCAGATCACTTGCGAGCAAGTGTCCTCAAAGAATAATTTTTCTCAATGCGCCAGAGCGGGATGTTACAGAAACTTCATAGTTTGAATGTATGAGATGCTAATATCACCTAGTATGGTATCCTTGACTTCTCTTTTTCATGTGGATTCCTAAAAGGTTAAATGTCTAAGCTCCTCCAACTCCTTAAGATCTACAAGGTCCTTCTTAACTTTGATAAAATCCATATGTATTCTCACAGGGGTGGATACAAGCTATACTCAAGAAAATGCTCATTCTTAGAGAAGACTATAAGTGGACATGAAGGCTTAAAGTCATTACCAAACAACATCTTCTTGATTTGCTAGAGCACAACTGTGATTTCGGGAATCTTACGATAACATGAGAATTCATGGAAGAATTTATTATGAAGTGTCTTCCAACACACTATTTTTCTTCTTGTATCCTCGTGCATGTATTAGTCCTTGGGAATTGTTCCTAAAGAGTGGAAGAATTGATTTGTCTACATATAGGAAGGAAGTTGCATAACTTTCCATACTTTTAGAGACTGCTCAATGTGTGCAACTAGGTTAGAATGACCATCATACATATCCAAGGATAACATCTGACTCTTTTTATTCCTCTCTTGTCCTAGTTGTTGTACTTGTGGTAGTGGGAAAAAATGATGTTGTATAGAAATATTGACTTCGTCCCAAGATTAGAGAGTTTCTTTATGAGTAGCCCACCACCTAGCTACAGAAGACTTCAGGGTTGGGTCAAGCACTAAGATTATTTATTCTTCCACAATCATACCCTCCATGTCAATGAGAAAAATGTGTAGATCTGAGGTACCATCGTATGTTGGATACTCCTTTATTTTGCGTTCCAATCCACCTTAATACTCTAACAGTTTCACAATGCATGGAGAAATTTTCATACCTTCCTTGTTTCCAATTGTCAAAATTTTCTTCCAAATATTCATCCATCGATTGAATGCTTCACCAACTTATATATCCATCTACAGTGGGATTGATATAATATGATCATTTTCCTCCAGTAAGATCATGCATTTGATATATGATGTCTCCCTCCATATTATCATAGGCTAGCTTGGTGTATCGTGGAAATTGATAAGGATCTAGTGGTTGAGTAACCTTCATGTCGTCATATGGATCCTTCTCCCCCATTATGGATATGGATATGTCATGGTTGAGTAACCTAACAGAGTTGGATATGGATCCTTCTGCCCCATTATCTCAATCACCTTGAATTTAGCTATTGTTTTGATGTCATCTGAGTCTACTTCAACGTTTTGCATCCTCCCCATGGGATAGATGCAACACTAATTCACCATCTGCAACTAAATAGGGGAATATATGAGCTTTGGATTTCCCATTTCTTCCCAAGTCTTCTTTGGAAATATGTTGACATCAGGGCGCAAATATAACATAGCATCCTTGATCTGATAGTCATCGATGTGAGTATTCAAGTTGAACTCCTTTCCAATTCTCCTTTTCCTTCTCTAGATTCTACCTACATTATTTTCTAGAATATTGGAGGCAATAAAATACTGTAGGTTTCCTTCAGCTCCTAATGCCAACTTGATTGTATTCCACAACTTCCCAGTAAGTTGTCTATCATCCAATTTGTTAGAAAATATTTATGGCCACATATCAACATTCTTTTATGCTTTTCCTGAGGGATCCATCTAAGCAGATGACTCTCTGGAAACATTTCGTTATTAAGGATTTGGATTAAATATAGATTCCACAACTTCAGGTATTAAATAACCCTTCATCTGCTTAAAAATTGCAACTATTCTTTTAAAGAATTCATTCTTCCACATAGGATGATACTTGGTATTTTTTAGGGATGGCCTTCTGAACTTTTAGTTGATGTGGACTTTCTCATTTGCACATATCTTTGCACCTCGTCTAGTGATGATATTAATATTAGGCCTTTTTGAGTCAGCTATAGTTCTGGGCTCATAATTTATCAGTTCGACACCTCTCTTCTTGGCACGACCTTCCCACTTGGCAATAACTTCTGGACATTCTTCTATAGCATGGGCGTTATTCCTCCAATGTACACACCAAGGTATCCTTGGAAGTGGACATTCTATCGCCACGTGTCCCCATTAATCATAATTAAAGAAGTAAATTGATCCTCTTTGATTAGTTCATCCTCCCTGGTATCCTCCTTTTCCTCCATGGCCCCTTCCAGGTCCTTGAGGTCCTTCATTGACCCTAAATGCATATCGATCCAATATTTCCACAAGTGCATCTAGAGATTTGCATTGATTATTGTTGTGTGAAGGTGAACCACATAATTCACAATACATGGTATTTGGTTCAAGAGTGTACTTCTATAAAATTGGACAATGCCTTGGGTATTGTCCATGACTTTTCTAGATTTCACAATACTCAGTACTCTGACCTCCTTGATTATTCAGGAACATGCGGTATTGAACATGCCCATGGAACAACTCTGTGGTAACAAATTGAACAACTCCTCCCGCTATCCAAATTGATGGGTGAGCTATATTAGAAGTCCCTATACCCCTTATTCTTGGACACTCATTAGCCACATGAACTTCCATGTAACAACCCATACACCAGAATTGTGGTCGACCTATTTTTGGAACGGTCAACTCTTGAATTTTCTCAGTCAACACAGATATTTGGCCTTGCAATTGTGCAATATTATCATCCTTTGGAGGCCTCATGATTTTGAAGTTCCCAGGATAACCTACCATAGCCTCGATCTTCATTCCCTGCTCCAATTCTTCTCCCAAAGTGGTTATCCTTTATTGAGTGAGAGGAATACATGTCAAAGTTAACAGCCCCTAAATGAACAATTTTCTTTGATGATCCTCATGGATAGGGTTTCCTAATTTCCCTATTGCATATTTAAACCTCTAGTTGTATTCCCAAGTTGACTCACTTGACTCACTATATCTTTTTTTATCTCCCGCAACTTGGATAGAGCTTGTTGTTCTGACTGAGGTAACCAGAATTCTGCTATAAACATATTCTTCACCTTAGCAAGTGTGAAGTATTTCCCTTTAGCCTTTGGCTCAATTTCCTTCATGTACCATTTCAAAGCCCAGCCTCTCACGGTAGTCTAAAATTCAACGAACGTTTTTGCATCTAAAGTTACACGAGACCTCTAGACAACTTCACTTAGAAACCAGTGTTGTCCAACGTCCTCATCACCTTTACCCAAAAATTTAAGGTTTCGGGTGAGTGATCATGCATGTTGATTCACCATAAAGGGCTTTGGAAACCCTACTAAAATGAAATCCGAATGTCGTGGTTGTGACACAACTAAAAAAATTGACACGCTTCCACTACTTCTACTACTACTCGGATTTGATGGACTTGAAGGATTAGAAATAAAATAATTGACAAAAAGATTTGTTGTAGAAATTACCATATTTGTAGATGGTGTTGGGGGAATGGATGATTCAAGGTTAGTTCTTTTACCTCCATATATAAATTCTTTGATCTAGGGGGTCTCATTCATTTGTAGTGTTCCATTTATATCTTGATGCAATTTGACACGTTCTGGTGTTGTAGGTTTCAATTCTCCTTGCAACTTCTTTAGAGGTTCTAGCTGAGTATTCTTCTTCAGTGGGGCCATTTGTCCTTACTCTTACATCTTTCCCTTTTAAAATTTCTTCCTCTTGTATTCTTCTTCTAGAACCTTTACCTCCTTCCCAAAATTCCTCCTTCAACCATCGGTTGGCTAACTTTCTTCATCTCTTCAACTCCCGCAACTCTTCTAACTCTTTCCTATGACTACACTCAAAGTAGATCCCCTTCAACAAATGATCAGACATCTTCATGACATTTCTCATATGTTTCCACCACCCCTTCTCAAGAATAGCATCCCTCTTCTAATCACATTCATCCCTTGCACTTTTGTTTTGATAGCCCCTCATATCTCCCATAAAATATTCCTTGACCTAACTCATGAAACCTCTCATAAAACACCCTCCCTCGAGCGTAGGGGTTTAATCTACCATGTTAGATGAAGGAATAGGTAACATTCCTTCTTCTAGTAGTAAAACTTTGATCCACAAGGGGATTTCCTGCAACAATCTTCCTCTAGCTCCTTCTTTAAATATTGCTTCATCTTTTGAAAAAGACTAATGATTTTCTATAGAAAATTCAATAATATAACCCTCTAGAATAGTCTACACCCAAAAAATGCACAACACGAGAGATTGGATTATCTAAACAATGAAGAGTCGATAAACCCTCAACGTTCTATTTATATTTCCGTTTGACTCGATCTTTGTATTCTGGTGCTTCTTGTAGGTGATCTAACCACTGAAATACCTCTTCAGGGAATCTAATCCAAAAAAATTTGTATTGATCACTAGATGGATTTGAATAGAACACCATTTTTTTCACAACCCTAAAAATTTTGTGCCATAACCCTGCTTCATGTTGTATAAACGTGTCACACATTCTTTCCCACCAGTTCCAAAGGTCATATTTGTAAATCCGATGAGGCATTCTCTAGAAACTCACTTTAAATATCAAGTCCTGGCAATGGAACCATTTGTTGGTGCAAGATTGAGACTAGGGTTTTCTAAGGTTTCCAGCAAAAGGCATTGTTGTGGTCCAGTAACGCCAAAATATTCATCCTTCTACAAGGGAAATAAGTCTCACCCTAGGTGTAGCTAAGACTTAGATGATGAAGTGAGTCAAGGAGAGTGCAACATTAGATTTAGCTCAACATTAATTAGAACCATGGAGAAGATCCCAAATATATGCACAAACAATGATAGGCTACTAGCCAAACAAGGAAAAAGTAATGACGCGGAAAAAACAATGATTTGTACACATCATGACAGATCAAGAAGAAAATTTATTTTAGGGCCCAAACCATTCCATTATATTAGCGGAAATATCATCATTCATTTTACAATAGATATCTATGAATCATGCATCAATCCGCACAACAAGATATAACCCTAAATTTCTCATTACATACTCCATATTCAACTATGCAAGCACGATATTCCCAGCAAAACCCATTACAATATTTTACCAAGACTGACTCAATCACAACCCAAATAGAAGTAGTAACAATGATTGTCTCCTATGTGTTTCATTCATTCACTTATTAACTCATTAACCAAGCTCTTCTTCGACGTAATTATTTCCTATTTATATATTTCTCCTCTGTCATTTCTCGCTATATTTTTGGCTTTCTTCTTGCATGCACTTGATGCTTTTGTCCTTTTTCATTGCTCATCCAACTAGTGCATGTGGATTTTGGTTTCTTTCATTGTTGTTACACTTTCAATCAGCTCTTCATTCTTGGAATTTTTTTCCATTACTTCTTCATCTTCCAGCTGCCATATGTCACTTTCCCCAATACTTTGGTATTTCAAAAAAAGGAGGGCCCAAACAAAGTGCTAAGAGGATTGAGGTTATATGGGTTATAGATGATAATAATTATTGTTTATATGGATTCATAATTTTAAGGTTTATTTCTTTTGGATCATAAGAGTTCAATATAAAATACATGTTAGGTGATATGAGGGTTGGAGCTTATAAGGTTTGTGGATGATAATGGTTTTATGTTTTATAGGAGTTAGTTATTAAATTCATTCTTTATAGGAATTTCTTTTAAGGTATAAGAAATAATTATAATGGTTTGTGTTGATTAGAAATTCATAGGTTTAGTTTGGCACACATGTTTGAAGTGTTGGTGCAGTTAAGGTAAGTGAATAATTTCTTATATAAATCATATCAAAGGCTGAGAAAAAGGGTTGGTTGATAAAATGGGTTTTATTGGGCATCTCTAATCCCATAGAAACAAGATTTATCGATGTCACTCTCTAGAGTGATACATAAGATCATGTGTCACTTGAGTGATTTTGTCATGTTATCAAAATTTCTCAATCTCATCCCTCTCACGGTTGTCCATGGATTACAATGTTATGAGTGGAGAAAAATCAAATTTCATATAAAATTTTACTACTAGACCTCTGTTCAACACTCCATCGACACGATCTAGGAAATTCATTAACCTTGTGACAACTAATAGGCCCTTTTTTATTGTAATAGTTGTGATTATAGACTTCAATAGGTGGCAAGCATCAGAGTTGGAAAAATTTTGAAGACCTCGCAGTGAAAAATAAAGATAAAAACTTCAAATTGGGGGTAGTGGGCTTGGGGATGAAAAAACAAATAAATTACAAAACTACAATGATTTTTAATCCCAATAATGGTGAACCTAGTTACTAATTAAGTTACTTCCACTATAAATGTACCCATGAAATACACTAAAATCCTTTGTACTTGCCTTCAACCAAACAACCACCTCCTTTAATCTACATACCATCAATATGGTGTCCTCATGTTGAAAAAACCCTAATAAAATTTGATGTAAGAACTACATAGGTAAGAGGGAAGTAAGAGCCTCTCTTTTTTCCTCCACCCTTCACCTTTGGAAATTTTACCATGATCACTTTTAAATATCAATGGTCTTAGCCAATATTTTCAGCCACCAAGGAAGGGCTTATCAATTCATCGACAATAGATTATGGAGTTTCCATACATTGAGGTTAACATCTAAGTTGTAAATTCATTAAAATAGTATGTGAACGAAGAGAAACATGTAACATCCCACTCTGGCACACTGAGAAAACTTATTCTTTGAGGACACTTTCTTGCAAGTGATCTGGACTTTTATGATGATAAAACATTTATCCTTGATGATGATGCGTTATGATAGATGACATGATGTTTTACTTCTTTGACATAGTCAGGTGCTATTGACTCAGTTTTATTGAGTGTGTAGGGTTTTGGACCTTGAGGATGTAGAGGCATCGATGGGACCCCTTGGACTCCGGATTGAGTCTAGGAGTGTGCTATTTGAGTTGATTTATTTACTATGATATTTCATTGATTTGATGATATGATGTGGACATGTTCTGACACAATTGTTGATGATGCAGGCTGACGATAGCTTACCGAACATACTCACACATGGAGTAAAGGGGCCACACATGATTTCCAGAGAGGTTGAGGGAGAGGTGTGGACAGTAGCCCTGCCACAGCCTACTAGCACTCCCGCCGTGGCTCGAACTGTAGATTAACGATTACCTAGCTTGAGAGGATCCATGATGCCGTGAGGGCAGACTGTGACAGTCGCTCACGATGATTCTAAGGGGCGCGCAATAAGGGGGGGGCCTTATT
Organism: Picea engelmannii; assembly: GCA_009831015.1. NCBI lineage: Eukaryota > Viridiplantae > Streptophyta > Pinopsida > Pinales > Pinaceae > Picea > Picea engelmannii. The sequence continues at coordinate 69,326 of ML790380.1, read as the reverse complement.
CCTTAGAGCCCTTAGACTCCCACAATATCACCTGGTGGAGTGTTGACTCCAGGGGTTATAGATGTCTACCAATCAGTCAAGTTGGCGAGTGGCACCCTTGGAGCACGTGGTGCATCCTGAAGGGAACGTCGTGTGAAAGAAACACAAGTTAGCGAGTGGCACCCTTGGAGCACGTGGTGCATCCTGACGGGCACGTCGCACAAACAAAACATAAGTTGGCGAGTGGCACCCTTGGAGCACGTGGTGCATCCTGAAGGGCATGTCGCTTTGATGTTGATGAAGAAACAAACCTAGATGGCCCTAACAAATTAACACCTTAAGAAATCCTTAAACAACTTCCCTAACCAAGTGTCGCCTAGTTCAGAATCTAAGTCCTAAGTTTAAAACTTTTAGGGTAAATTTTTTGTCTAACCTTAAGAAAAAGGACCCTAAAAATAAAAATAAAAAATTACAAAAACCCACTTAAGTAATAGTTTAGTCTTCATAAAATTCTTGGGGTAAATGAAGAGAGTAAGAATTTAATTAAAAATAGTGGATTTAAAAAATTCAAAGAAGAAATTATTCATTAACTTGTGGAAGTACAAAGATATTAA
>ML790380.1:49298-68683 GCA_009831015.1 Picea engelmannii | reverse complement strand
ATTAATAATAAAAGGGAAAGATTTAATAACGCAACTGCCATTTTGGGCTTTAATAAAAAGGGGAAAGAAGGGAATAATAAGAATTAGGAAACTAAGTAATGGAGGAAACTTAATAAAGGAAAGATGGGAACTTATGGTAAAAACCAAGGTCAACATAGTAAGGAATCTGCAATTAAGAACCTGCTAATCTGAGCTAATTTAGTAACATCTTTTTTTTAGGAAAGCATTTAAAACATGTAAGGGGATCTAGGCACACCTAGGAGTAAGTTTAGGAGCAACTCTAGGTGGGTGAGGGAAATGAGTCTTTTAATAAATTAAAGAAAATAATTATTGGAGGAAAGAGGGGGATGGACGACACTTGTGCGAAGGAGAATATTTAGAATATTTTTATTGAAACTTAATTTAAATGTGATTTAGGGAAGGTTGGTGGGTCTCCAAACTCTATAAAAGAAATGGGTGATGAGGAAGAAAGGGAGGGGTTGTTAGCGTAACGTTATGCTACCGAAATTTTGACTTGACTGATTACTTGTGGGGAGTTGGGATATTCTCAACTTGGATTGGAGTGGTAGCTCAGCCTTGCGAGGCGAGCTGGGAAGCTAGATGTTCCATCTATAAAGTGTGTGGCGCCTTTGCGGCTCGGGGGGCTAAGGGGGAAGCAGAGTACCCCTAGCGATTGGCTAGGAGGTACCGGTGAGGTCTCGACAGTTGGCAAGCGAGAGCGGCACAGAGCACGCGGACGACACATGGAGAAAGCGATAAGGCAATGGTATGTTTTCCATTTTTGCATAATAGAAGGTATTAGGATACTGGCCCTCTCTCATAGTTATCTACATTGTATATTGGCTTGATGAGATAAAATACTTGACTTAAATTTGTGTCGGTTCTCGTCGGAATGATTGGTTCCTCTTTTGTTCTTTGAGGGTTTTAAATTTCATGACAGATATAAAAATAATTCTTCTTAACCTGGCGGTTGTTATATATTCTTCTATGAGTTATCGTTCTATGTTTTTCTGTTACCCTGAGTGCATCCCCATGACTGGATAACACTCTGGCATCTGCTAGTGTTAGGACCGCTAGTGTGATAATATATTTTCCTGTCTGGATATGGCTCAGACTGCATTTCAGAACAGGTTATACTACTCTGATTGTCATCCTGAGGATGGTGATAACCCACGAATTACCGCTTTGCGTTGATTCTGTTGCGCTCCTGGATAGATTTAGTCCTCTGGCAAAAATTTTCCCTGGGAGATTGTGTTGCCTTGAAACTACTGTCTCTTTCTAGGAAGTTCCTTCCCTACGTTAGCTGACAACTAGAATGCCCCATCGTTGGAGCATCGGTACAATGGCAAAGCAGTTATTTTATTAAACAATATGTATTTCCCTTCAGGTGCGTTGGCACCATCTTAAACTCTGATCCGCCACCTTTCTTTAAAAAAAAAAATACCTGTTGTAATTAATTTTTTTTGTTTTTAAATAGATAGAAGAAAAACAAAAGTGATTTCGTTCTACCCCTTTCCTGCGTAAAAAAAAAAAACCATGAAATTGTCGTGTACTTTTGTCCTCTGCGTGCTAGCTTGGTATTGGAATGACTGGATGGCAGTAGCTCATCCTTTATGTGATTGGGTTGTTGGGCGCTTGTGCACTGGCTTGACTGCTGTTATGTTTCAGTGTTAAGCTCTGGCTTGATTGGTGTCATGTTTCGGTGTTAAGCTCATTTCCTTGCTTGAAAACGGGGTCAGGTAGCTGCAGAATCACCCATGAGGTGTCTACCCAATAGTCGATTGTGGTGGTAATCTACCATGAAATTTTTCTTTTAATCATTAACCAGGACGACGTCGCTTTTATATACCACGAGGTTGGGGAAAGGACTGCTCTCGGTGTCCATCATTTGTTTTCCCCTGAACTATTTCCCGAACGGTATAACCGTTTCCGTAGACACCATGATTTTTGCTTTTTTCTTGGGGACTGTCGCGCTGTAGTTTTCCTGGACGTGTAGGAGGGTCCTTCTCAGCATTCAATGATTAATGTCCTCATTAGCCAGTTTATTAGGGCCTTTCCCGTGACTGCTACACCACGAAAGTCACTGGCAGTCACTTTAAAAGAAAATAAAAGAAAATATTTTTATCTTTACTGATTGAATGGTTTTTCACCATGTATAGCGAAGCATTCTGCATGAGTCATGCTCAGTCACACTTTTTTGTGTATAATCAATGCATTTTGCATAAAGGTTCTAGAGTGTTAATTTTGGAAGAAGGCTCACCTCTTTGTTATGCTATAGGGCCTGTTCATGTGCTCTTTTGACAGTAAAAATCCGTCAACCACTTTCTTTCGATAATTCACTGCCATTCCTCTTTGAAAACAATGGCCCCAATCAATCTATTATCACTGCAGGAAAGTATTGAATGTATTCCAGCATCAAGCAATAAAACCCTTATCGAAACTTACAAAGTACTAATAACGAGCATATAAGAATTAATAAAGAGAAGATCACACTTTCATGAGATTTAATAAATAACATTTAAAAAAAAAAAACTTTCCTTGACATGAGTTTCGAGAGTATCTTTAAGATAAAAATATCTACAAAAGGGTAAGGCTATTTCTTTTGTGAATAAACATCACTATTTTTCTCTTGTATATCATAATCAATGGTTGGGGGATAGGATTGAGGCAACCAGTTAGTCGCTTGCTGATTCAAAGTTTGAAGTTTCATACAAGTAGAGTGTAGCATTATTTTTAGCTTTACTGATTGAATGGAAGATTTAAAAAAAAAAAAAAACGAAAGAAAAACGCTCTGAATCCCCACAACACGCTAGGGCAGTCATCCTGGTGTGCATGGCACCTTAAATCCTTTGGATGGCTGACTACTTCCATGTTTTTCCTCCACTGTAGCCAGGAACCCCTTAATTCGTGTTGTTTCTATCTTCCTCCGGGATTTTGCATAACTAGTCACATTAAAAATCTGCTCCTTAATTTAAGTCCTAGGTACAACCACCTGTAAATTCAGCAACAGTCTCGAATGTTGACACCTGGCATAATTCTGATATCTGTGGCAGCCTTCGTGATCACCCCTCCAGCCTTGCAGACTGGAATTTCACCAGACCTCACCACACTTCTCACCCTTACACAACACAAATAGAATCATGTGGCGTTTTGCCTTTACCTCTGAAATTTTTACTCTGCCACACAGTACATCTTTTTATTCCTTAAGGAAGTAAAACTCTTTTAAGCTTTGGCAGTAAGTCTAGAGTTGACTATAAATTGGGTTTTTGTTGAGTTAAGAGAAATTAATAAAAAGGGATGGGGGTTATACAATGTTGTCTTGGTTTTATTGTTATAAACAGAATGGTTTAATTTCCCTTCCATAGAATCTTGCTACTTTGCTTCTTCTATTGAATGTAATGTAATGTTATGATATGTTAGTGGAAGGTTTTATCTCATACGCATCGTATGTAGATCATATGCCCTATGTACCCCTTTTCTTATTTTAGCTTAGTTCATATTTAAATAGGTATTAAAGTAGTTTCATATGCACTATGCTTTAAAACAGTCAATTAAGAAAATGATGTTAATATTTTTATGGTATTAGGGTGATGATCCATGTAAAGTAATGCTTGATGTTAATACCTATGGTCAAATTAATGATAATGTTATTATGGTTTTGGTAATGATAAATGTAATGCAAAGCTTAATGTCAAATGCTTATGGTCCAGTTAATATTAATGTTATTTGTTATTGGGAATGATAATGTATTGAAACATTTAATATTAATCCTAATGGTTACGGAAATGTTAATGTTAATGTTGTTATCGTTGTATGGTAATGTTAATGAAGTTAACATAAATAAAATATCAGATGTAATGTGATAGTCATGGTTTAGTTATTGCAATGTAAAATGGAAAATGGTTGACATTTTATGCTAGTGATGATGAAACTAATGATCATCAATAGCAGATAAATATAATGTCCTATACTAAGTGCCTTAAGTCATTATGATATGGTAAATGGGGATGTGCAAATAATTGAAATTTCCTTAGTAATGGAATTGCATTTAATGGGTTTGTCTATCAATTGAATTTACAATTATTGACTTGCGCATGTAGAGGACGGGGTTGATCCTTAACTTTTGTGGTACTTTGACATACACATTTTACTTCTTGGTTGCTTGTGTGGGGCGTGATGTAGACAACTCCATGTTCCTCAGAATAGTCGCTAGCCCTGAGACCTTAAATGGTTAAAATCAATGGGAACCTGGGCTTGAGTGTTGATTATGTGTCTTGGAGGTCCTAACCATTGCAGGGTAGGACGGGCGAGAGGTCAGTGTTTTTATGGTCGATCGATTGTCATTTAAAGCTTGCAGCTACTTGTTGTGCGCTAAATGTCATCATGTTGTGTTCTTCGTTGTTGTGTCTGGTTAGTCGTTAGGTGGTGACATAGAGTTGAATGCGTCGTTTCCCTTGTACACACGCACACACTTTTTAAAACAAAAAAAAAAAAAATTCACTTGTTATAAGAGGCTATGTGACGAACAGGAGGTACATTACATATGGTATCAGAGCGGGTTCGACCCACGACTTGGGATTCGCTACGGATTTCGTTGTCATGAATTGATTTTATTATACTGTTGCTAATCAAGTTGATTGTGTGCATGCAGGTAATCATGGTTAGAGGACGCCACAGAGGTAGACGTCGGGGTGTTAGGGGAGGAGGTGTGATGCCTCCAGTAGCATCCACACTTGAGGGGTCTAACCCCTAGGGAGGCGAGCAGGTTCTCGGACATGAGCACATAGCAGTTGGCTATGTTGTCAGGATGATGAGATATTTTCAACACATGTCCGAGGCACTGATCAACCAATTGGATAGAGATGAGGCCAGGGCTCCAGCACCCGCTGAGGTTCCATCGCTCACACCGATCGTTACTGGTAGCATTCACCATGAACTTGAGAAGGTTAAATTTCCCAAGTTCTTTGGTGCCCCGGATGGCGCCGCTGTCGAGGCATGGTTGGAGAATATGGCGATGTGCTTCGCACTTCACGATTATACCTCCAACATGAATGTTCGCATGGCGGTCTTTCAACTGAAGGGGAGCACTCTTCTATGGTGGAAGACGCTCCTGCCACAGCTAAACATGGTCGTTGAAGACGTGTCATGGGAACTATTCGAGGAATGGTTCTGAGAGAGGTACCTTTCAGAGGAATTCATTGAGCGTCAACTCAATGAGTTCAACGCCTTACGACAGGGAGGTCATACGGTGTCTGAGTACGAGGCACGTTTCATGGGGCTACTCCGGTATGCTCTGCACATTAACATAGAGAAACTCAAGGTCAACCGGTTCCTTTTTGGCCTTAACGGCAGCCTGCATGCAAAGGTTAGGATCTTGATGCCTCAAACCTTGCATGACGTTGTCCAAAATGCCCTCATAACAGAGGAGGAGCTTATCAGTGGGGGTCAGACCAGGGCTCCAGCGAGACCAGTAGGGTAGGGTTCATCTAGTACACCGCAGCATCAGACCCCAGTGAGACTTACGCCGGGATATCGTGGCTTCCAGAGAGGATCCACTTTCACTACAACCCGACGACCCCCGCCTCAGCAACGGACGCCTTATCAGGGACCACAGCATCCGTAGCAGTGTCACCCGCAACAACAACAGTTTAGGCCTGTTTAGCAAAACAGACCTGGGTTCCAGGCCGGTGGGCCGTCATATTCTACTTTGGGTACCAGGACTACTAGGCCGAAGAAGGGGTGTTGGACGTGTGGGGAGCCACACTACCAGCGCGACTGTCCTATGGAGAGGACTAGAGCATCCAGATCAGTCAGACCCACTACAGTGGGAGATATGGGCAAGGCCCATTGGATTCATGTAGCGGTGAATAACTGCCAGGTAGAGCACCAGTCAACTGTGCTCGAGACGACAGGTACTGTCGCTGACCAGACCCTTAGTATTTTGATAGACCTAGGTGCTACTGAGAGTTTCATTTCTGGTGTAGTGCTAAAAAGGATTAAGGTAAAGGCAGTCGAACAGGATGAGTTTAGCTTTGTAGAGATGGCTTCAGGAGCCAAACAAAAGGTTGGAGGAAAGGTTATGCACTGTGCCCTTAACCTGGGAGAGTTTTTCATGAGGGTCAACTTGTACGTCATGATATTAGGATCTTATGACGTCGTGATTGGTATGGATTGGTTGGAATTGCATGAGGTGATACTCAACTATAAGACGAAACAGTTGAGCTTGGTCGATGATGAAGGACAGAGACGTGTGATTGTAGAACAGAACCAGGGAGTATCCCTAAGGTTCATCTCTTCCTTACAGTTACGGAAGAGTATGTGCAAGGGGTGCAAGACTTATGCGATCCTCGCACTAAACGAAAAGGGAGCAGCGGAAGGTCTAGAACACCTTCTGGTGGTGAAGGAGTTTGCAGACGTATTTCCAAAGGAGTTGCCTGGGATGCCGTCGGAAAGGGAACTGGAGTTTACCATAAACCTGAAACCAGGGACCGAACCGATAGTAAGAGTGCCTTATTGGATGTTGACCCCAGAGTTGCAAGAGCTGAAAATGTAACTGAAGGAGTTGTTGGACCTAGGACTGATACGCCCTAGTGTGTCACCATGGGGCGCACCAATTATTTTCATATGAAAGAAGGATGGATCATGGATGCTTTGCATTGACTACCATCAATTGAACAAGGCTACGATCAAGAATCAGTATCCCTTACCAAGAATTGATGATCTGTTCGATCAATTGAAGGGTGCGACGGTGTTTTCCAAGATCGATTTGTGATCAGGGTATCACCAGTTGCGCATCAAGGAGGAGGACGTCCCTAAGACTGCCTTTAATATGAGATTTGGACATTAGGAGTTTACTGTTTTACCATTTGGACTGAAAAATGCCCCAAGGGTATTCATGAGTTTGATGAACGGGGTGTTCCGCGAGTACTTGGACAAGTTCATCCAAGTATTCATTGATGATATTTTCATCTACTCTCGGACGATGGAGGAGCATGATGAGCACTTGCACTTGGTACTACAGTGTCTGCGAGAGCACAAATTGTATGGGAAGTTTTCCAAATGCTCTTTTTGTCAATCGAGGATTCACTACTTAGGGCATGTCATCTCCGGCGAAGGCATCGCAGTGGATCCAGCAAAGGTTGAGGCTATTATGGAATGGCCTGCGCCAATGAATGTCACTAAAGTGCATAGTTTTATGGGTTTAGAAGGATACTATCGACGGTTTGTCGAGGGATTTTCGAAGATAGAAAATCTGATCACGGAATTGTAGAAGAAAAACAAGAAATTTGTTTGGACCAAGAAATGTGCGGAAGCATTTCGAAGGCTGAAACAGTTGTTGACCATAGCGCCGATACTAAAGGTCCCTGACATGGACGCAAACTTCTTGGTATGCACTGATGCATCCAAGGAAGGTTTAGGAGGATTCTTGATGCAAGACGGACGAGTGATTGCTTACATTTCAAGGAAATTGAGAAGGCATGAGGAGAACTACGCAACGCATGATTTGGAGTTATTAGCCATCGTATATGCCTTGAAGGTTTGGAGACACTACCTTTTTGGACAAAAATTTGAATTAAAGACTGATCATTGTGGGCTGTAACACATTTTCACGCAAAGTGACCTGAACGCGCGACAACGGCGTTGGTCGAAATTGCTTAGCGAGTACGACTTCGAAATTACTTACATAAAGGGAACAGTGAACCGAGTCCCTGATGCTTTGAGTTGGAGACCATGCATCTTTTCAGTGTTGCCTCTTCAAACGAATCTATGTGAGAATATTCTCACTTTACAGCATGACGATGACTGGTACAAAGAAGTCAAGGATTTTATTGGACAAAACACAATGATGGTACCACGATATGAGGGATATTCATTTGATAGCGATGGTTTATTGAGGCTTAGAGGTCGGATTTACGTACCACCAAACGATGAGTTGAGGATGTTTATTCTGAGTGAGGCTCATAAAGCAGTTTACATGGCTCACCCAGGAGTCACGAAGATGAGGGCATACCTTAAACCCTTATTCTTCTGGAAGGGAATGAAGGCCGACATAGTCAAATTTGTGGCTATATGTCTAGAGTGTCAGCAGGTAAAGGCTAAACATAGACACCAGATAGGATTACTTCAACCACATGCCATTCCGGAATCGAAATGGGAAGTTATTTCGATGGATTTTATCATTGGGTTGCCACTGACGGCAAGGAGACACGACTCGATTTTTGTAGTAGTGGACACTCTGACAAAGAGTGCTCACTTTATTCCTGTGCATACAACGTAGCAGGCACCTGACATAGTGAGAGTTTTCATCAGTGAGATTGTGAGGCTGCATGGCGTGCCTAAAAAGATTATATCCGATCGAGGATTGGTGTTTACTGGACGATTTTGGATGAGTTTCCAAGAGGCCTTGGGAACCCAACTTAATTTTAGTACTGCGTATCACCCAGAGACTGACGGACAGACCGAACGAATGAACCAAACCTTGGAAGACATGTTGCACATGTACATGATGGAACAACAAAAGCGTTGGGAGGAATTCTTGCCTCTAGTAGAGTTCGCTTACAACAACAGTTACCAGAGCACCATTAGGATGGCCCCTTTTGAGTTTCTTTATGGGTGACCGTGTCGGATGCCCTTGAGGTGGGATCGTCTTGAGGATAGGGTCCTGGTGGGACCAGAAGCGATCCAAGAAATGGAAGAGCAAATGAAAACCATAAGACAAAGGATTAAAGAAGTGTAGGATCGACAGAAGAGTTACGTCGATGTGCACCGAGTCGACCGTAGTTACGAGGTCGACAATCGAGTCTTCTTGCAGGTTAAACTGCATAAGAGTTCGATCAAGTTTGGAAAGGGAGCTAAACTCTCTCCTAGGTTCGTGGGACCTTTCGAGATTGTGGAGAGAAAGGGGCCTGTGGCCTATCGACTAGCCTTGCCTGATTCTTTGAGGCGTATGCACGATGTTTTTCATGTATCTGTTTTGAGACATTATATTAGTGATCCTACACACATGATTTACATGAGTTCCTTGCAGGTATTGGACGAGGGAGTGCTCACGGCTGAGCCGGTCCGCATCTTAGATCATTGTGTTCGACAGTTACGACATTGAACGGTAGATCAGGTCAAGGTCTAGTGGGACAGCTATAGTCCGCACTCGGCGACCTGGGAGGATGCATATGATATGCACCAATAGTTCCCATTTTTGTTTGATAGATAGACTTATGATACTGTGGTACTTTTATTTCGGCATTTATACTGAGAAACTTCGGGACAAAGTTCAGACCAAGACGGGGTGTATGTAACATCCCACTCTGGCCCACTGAGAAAACTTATTCTTTGAGGACACTTGCTCGCAAGTGATCTGGACTTTTATGATGATAAAAAATTTATCCTTGATGATGATGCGTTATGATAGATGACATGATGTTTTACTTCTTTGACATAGATAGGTGCTATTGACTCAGTTTTATTGAGTGTGCAGGGTTTTGGACCTTGAGGATGCAGAGGCATTGATGGGACCCCTTGGACTCCCGATTGAGTCAGGGAGTGTGCTATTTGGGTTGATTTATTTACTGTGATATTTCATTGATTTGATGATATGATGTGGACATGTTCTGACATGATTGTTGATGATGCAGGCTGATGATAGCTTGCCGACTAGACTCACATATGGATTAAAGGGGCCACACACGATTTCTAGAGAGGTTGAGGGAGAGGTGTGGACAACAACCCTACCACAGCCTACTAGCACCCCCACCGTGGCTCGAACTGTAGGTTAACGATTACCTAGTTCGAGAGGATCCATGGTGCTGTGAGGGCAGACTGCGATAGTCGCTCACGATGATTCTAAGGGGCACGCAATAAGGTGGGGGCCTTATTCCTTAGAGCCCTTAGTCTCCCGCAAGTTCACCTGGCGGAGTGTTGACTCCAGGGGTTATAGATGTCTACCAATCAGTCAAGTTGGTGAGTGGCACCCTTGGAGCACGTGGTGCATCCTGAAGGGCACGTCGCATGAAAGAAACACAAGTTGGCGAGTGGCACCCTTGGATCATGTGGTGCATCCTAAAGGGCACGTCGCACAAACAAAACATAAGTTGGCGAGTGGCACCCTTGGAGCATGTGGTGCATCCTGAAGGGCACATTGCGTTGATGTTGATGAAGAAACAAACCTAGATGGCCCTAAGACATTAATGCCTTAAGAAATCCTTGAACAACTTCCCTAACCAAGTGTCTCCCAGTTCATAATCTAAGTCCTAAGTCTAAAACTTTTAGGGTAAAATTTTAGTCTAACCTTAAGAAAAAGGACCCTAAAAATAAAAATAAAAATTTAAACAAAAACCCACTTAAGTAATAGTTTAGTCTTCATAAAATTCTTGGGGTAAATGAAGAGAGTAAGAATTTAATTAAAAATAGTGGATTTAAAAAATTCAAAGAAGAAATTATTCATTAACTTGTGGAAGTACAAAGATATTAAATTAATAATAAAAGGGAAAGATTTAATAACGCAACTGCCATTTTGGGATTTAATAAAAAGGGGAAAGAAGGGAATAGTAAGAATTAGGAAACTAAGTAATGGAGGAAACTTAATAAAGGAAAGATGGGAACTTATGGTAAAAACCAAGGTCAACATAGTAAGGAATCTGCAATTAAGAACCTGCTAATCTGAGCTAATTTAATAACATATTTTTTTTAGGAAAGCATTTAAAACATGTAAGGGGATCTAGGAACACCTAGGAGTAAGTTTAGGAGCAACTCTAGGTGGGTGAGGGAAATGAGTATTTTAATAAATTAAAGAAAATAATTATTGGAGGAAAGAGGGGGATGGACGACACTTCTACGAAGGAGAATATTTAGAATATTTTTATTGAAACTTAATTTAAATGTGATTTAGGGAAATTTGGTGGGTCTCCAAACTCTATAAAAGAAAGGGGTGATGAGGAAGAAAGGGAGGGGCTGTTAGCGTAACATTACGCTGCCGAAATTGTGACTTGACTGATTACTTGCGGGGAGTTGGGATTTTCTCATCTTGGATTGGAGTGGTAGCTCAGCCTTGTGAGGCTAGCTGGGAAGCTAGATGTTCCATATCGAAAGTGTGTGGCCCCTTTGCGGCTCGGGAGGCTAAGGGGGAAGCAGAGTACCCCTAGCGATTGGCTGGGAGGTACCGGTGAGGTCTCGATGGTCGGCGAGTGGGAGCGACACAGAGCACGCGGACGACACATGAAGAAAGCGATAAGGCAACGGTATGTTTTCCATTTTTGCATAATAGAAGGTATTAGGACACTGGCCCTCTCTCATAGTTATCAACATTGTATATTGGCTTGATGAGATAAAATACTTGACTTAAAGCTATGTCGGTTCTCGTTGGAATGATTGGTTCCTCTTTTGTTCTTCGAGGGTTTTAAATTTTATGACAGATATAAAAATAATTCTTCTTAACCCTAGGGTTGTTATATATTCTTCTATGAGTTATCATTCTATGTTTTTATGTTACCCTGAGCGCATCCCCATGGCTAGATAACACTCTGGCATTTGCTAGTGTTAGGACAGCTAGTGTGATAATATATTTTCCTGTCTGGCTATGGCTCAGACTGCATTTCAGAATAGGTTATACTACTCTGATTGTCATCCTGAGGATGGTGATAACCCACGAATTACCGCTCTGCGTTGATTCTACTGCACTCCTGGATAGATTTAGTCCTCTGGCAAAATTTTTCCATGGGAGACTGTGTTGCCTTGAAACTACCATATGTTTCTAGGAAGTTCCTTCCCTACGCTAGCTGACAGCTATAATGCCCCATCGTTGGAGCATTGGTACAATGACCAAACAGTTATTTTATTAAACAGTATGTATTTCCCTTCAGGTGTGTTGGCACCAGCTTAAACTCTGATCCGCCCCCTTGCTTTAAAAAAAAAAAATACCCACTGTAATTAATTTTTTTTGTTTTTAAATAGATAGAAGAAAAAAAAAAGTGATTTCGTTCTTCCCCTTTCCTGCATAAAAAAAAGAAAAAAAAGAAAAAAGAACCATGAAATTGTTGTGTACTTTTGTCCTCTGCATGCTAGCTTGGTATTGGAATGACTAGATGGCAGTAGCTCCTCCTCCATGTGATTGGGTTGTTGGGCACTTGTGCGTTGGCTTGACTGGTGTTGTGTTTCAGTGTTAAGCTCATTTCCTTGCTTGAGAGCAGGGTCGAGTAGCTGTAGAATCACCCATGAGGTGTATACCCAATAGTCGATTGTGGTGGTAATCTACCACGAAATTTTTCTTTTAACTGTTAACCAGGACGACGTCGCTATTTTCTACCACGAGGTTGGGGAAAGGACTGCTCTTGGTGTCCATCATTTGTTTTCCCCCGAACTGTTTGTCGAATGGTATAATTGTTTTCGTAGACACCACGATTTTTTCTTTTACCTTGGGGACTGTCGCGCTGTAGTTTTCCCGGACGTGCAAGAGGGCCGTTCTCAGCATTCAATGATTAATGTCCTCATTAGCCAGTTTATTATGGCCTTTCCCGTGACTGCTGCACCACGACAGTCACTGGCAGTCACTTTAAAAGAAAAGAAAATAAAATATTTTTATCTTTACTGATTGAATGGTTTTGCACCATGTACAGCGAAACATTCTGCATGAGTCATGCTCAGTCACACTTTTTCGTGTATAATCAATGCATTCTACATAGAGGTTCTAGAGTGTTAATGTTGGAAGAAGGCTCGCCTCTTTGTTATGCTATAGGGCCTATTCATGTGCTCTTTTGACAGTAAAAAGCCATCAACCACTTTCTTTCGACAATTCACTACCATTCCTCTTTGAAAACAATTGTCCCAATCAATCTATTATCAATGCAGGAAAGTATTGAATGTATTCCAGCATCAAGCAATAAAACCCTTATCGAAACTTACAAAGTACTAATAACAAGCATATAAGAATTAATAAAGATAACCTCACACTTTCACGAGATTTCATAAATAACATTTAAAAAAAAAAATCTTTCCTTGACATGAGTTTCGAGAGTAACAAAATTCAATCACAAAATACTTTCAATATCTTTAAGATAAAAATATCTCCAAAAGGGTAAGGCTATTTCTTCTGTGAATAAACATCACTATTTTTCTCTTGTATATCATAATCAATGGTTGGGGGATAGGATTGAGGCAACCAGTTAGCCGCTTGCTGATTCAAAGCTTGAAGTTTCATACAAGTAGAGTGCAGCATTATTTTTAGCTTTACTGATTGAATGGAAGATTTAAAAAAAAAAAAAAAAAAAAAAAGAAAAATGCTCTGAATCCCCACAACGTGCCAAGACAGTCATCCTGGTGCGCATGGTGCCTTAACTCCTTTGGATGGCTGACTACTTCCATGTTTTTTTCCACTGCAGCCAGGAACCCCTTAATTCGTGTTGTTTCTATCTTCCTCCGAGATTTTGCGTAACAGGTCGCATTAAAACTCCGCTCCTTAATTTAAGTCCTAGGTACAACCACCCATAAATTAGGAAACAGTCTCGATTGTTGACACCTGGCATAATTCTGATATTTGTGTCAGCCTTCGTGATCACCCCCCCAGCCTTGCAGACTGGAATTTCACCAAACCTCACTGCACTTCTCACCCTTAGATAGCACGAATAGAATAATGTGGAGTTTCACCTTTACCTCTAAATTTTTTTCTCTGCCACACAGTAAATCTTTTTATTCCTTAAGGCAGTAAAACTCTTTTAAGCTTTGGCAGTAAGTCTAGAGTTGACTATAAATTGGGTTTTCATTGAGTTAAGACAAATTAATAGAAAGGGATGGGGGTTATACAATGTTGTCTTGGTTTTATTGTTATAAACAGAATGGTTTAATTTCCCTTCCATAGAATCTTTCTACTTTGCTTCTTCTATCGAATGTAATGTAAAGTTATGATATGTTAATGGAAGGTTTTAGCTCATATGCACTGTATGTATATCATATGCCCTATGTACCCCTTTTCTTAGTTTATCTTAGTTCATATTTAAATAGGTATTAAAGTAGTTTCATATGCACTATGCTTTAAAACAATAAATTAAGAAAATGATGTTAATATTTTTATGATATTAGGGTGATGATCCATGTAAAGTAATGCTTGATGTTAATACCTATGGTCAAATTAACGATAATGTTATTATGGTTTTGGTAATGATAAATGTAACGCAACGCTTAATGTCAAATGCTTATGGTCCAGTTAATATTAATGTTATTTGTTATTGGGAATGATAATGTATTGAAACGTTTAATATTAATCCTAATGGTTACAGAATGGTTAATGTTAATGTTGTTATCGTTGTATGGTAAGGTTAATGCAGTTAACATAAATAAAATATCAGATGTAATGTGATAGTCATGGTTTAGTTATTGCAATGTAAAATGGAAAACAGTTGACATTTTATGGTAGTGATGATGAAACTAATGATCATCAATAGCAGATAAATATAATGTCCTATACTAAGTGCTTTAAGTCGTTATGATATGGTAAATGGGGATGTACAAACAATTGAAATTGCCTGAGTAATGGAATTGCATTTAATGGGTTTGGCTATTAATTGAATTTACAATTATTGACTTGCACATGTAGAGGATGGGGTTGATCCTTAACTTTTATGGTACTTTGACATACACATTTTACTACTTGGTTGCTTGTGTCGGGTGGGACGTAGACACCTCCATGTTCCTCAGAACATTCGCCAGCCCTGAGACCTTAAATGGTTAAAATCGATGGAAACCTGGGCTTGAGCGTTGATTATGTGTCTTTGAGGTCCTAACCATTGCAGGGTAGGACGGGCAGGAGGTCAGTCTTTTTATGGTTGATCAATTGTCATTTAAATCTTGCAGCTACTTGTTGTGCGCTTTATGTCATCATGTTGTGTTCTTCGTTGTTGTGTCTGGTTCTTCGTCATCATGCAGCTCAACAATATAATAAATGATCAAAACTATAATCAGCAAATGATATCTGAAGTAATACATCTACAAGACCGTGTATTAAATTTTTGCAAGGGGATAGGGAATGCAAACAAATGCAATGAAACTACACTCATATTAAATTAATGATGTTTAATTAGATTGTGCAAAACCAATTTTGATGTTGTTTAACATTTTATGTATTTACTTCTCTACTTGTATTTGAGCAGCTTTAAAACCTTAGTGTTTTCTTAGTCTCATTGAAAGTCTGGATTTCAATAATTCTTTGCAATCCAAAGTAGATTCAAACCAATGTAAAATCATAGTTTTCAGTTGGTTACTACACCGAAATGGATGAGGATGCTAATAATTCTTTACAATCCAAAGTAGATTGAAACCAATGTAAACTCCTAGTTTTCAATTGGTTACTGCACCAAAAAGGATGAGGATGTGAAGCCCCTACATGCTACAATACGGTCTTATTGAGAATGAGTGTCGTCTTTGGGAAAAACAAGTGATCAAACCAATTTAAAATCCAATGGATTGGGATGTGAATCCCCTACATGCTACAATAAGGTCTTATACCAATGTAAACTCCTAGTTTTCAGTTGGTTACTGCACCAAAATGGATGAGGATGTGAAGCCCCTACATGCTACAATATGGTCTTATTGAGAATGAGTGTCTTCTTTTGGAAAAAAAAGTGATCAAACCAATTTAAAATCCAATGGATGGGGATGTGAATCCCCTACATGCTACAATAAGGTCTTATTGAGGATGAGCGTCTTGTTTTGGTAATACAAGTGATTAGTCTCTATTAGTACTCCTCGACAAGAAGAAACAAATAACTTAACATAACATCTATTAATTGATTGATAATTCTCTTTTTAATAAATAAATTTATTGTCTTCATTTTTCATTAGAAGAATTTCGCATGTATTCCTTCATTTAGTGTCATCTCTCAAATAAAAAAGCTAGGTCTATCCAAGAGACAAGTTCTTTCGACCATTGAATAAAATTTAATTTCCCTCGTTGAGGTGTGAGAATTAATTCTTTAACCAAATCCTTCATTATCCTATTCCTTCATTTTGTGTCATCTCTCAAATAAAAAAACTAGGTATATCCTCAATACAAGTTCATTCCACCATTGAATACAATTTAATTTCCCGAGTTGAGGTGTGACTTAGATCCCCAAAATGAAAATTCCTTAAGATAAGCAAGATAGTCCATTATAAAATTGTTTAATCTAAAGAAAGATTTGAGCCTCTTAGTTTTATCACCAAGAGGAGAAGCATCAAATGTCATTATAACTGAGAAAGAGATGCAACTTAGATTCTATATTGCCTAGTCTTCTTTCAATTTTAGGGAATATCAAGTTATCAAATCAGGAAGTAGTCTCATAAATCCCTTATAATAACTATTTGATTGATTTGCATTTAGGCATCTACAGGTTTATTCCCTCTCTGTTATCATTTTATAAGAATGCTTTCCCGCATGTTAAAGGAATATCTTTTACATTATATGGCACACATTTCTAAATTCTAGATTGTTCTTTATCCTAAGACATTACCTTCATCCTCATAAGAGAAAACTCTTTACTTTTTATAAGAATGCATTCCACCATGTTAAAATCTTCTAGTATGACCTTAGCAATATCTTTTACATTATATGCCACACATTTCTAAATTCTAGATTTCTTTTTTGAGACATTACTTTCATCCTCACAAGACAAAAATAAAGCTCTTTACCTTTTATAAGAATGCTTTCCAGCATGCTAAAATCTTCCAATATGACCTTATCAATATCTTTTAGATTATATGCCAAACATTTCTAAATTCTAGATTGTTCTTTTAAGACATTACCTTCATCCTCATAAGACAAAAATAAAGAGATCTTCCTTAAGAAATAGTTGAATCTTGCCATTACCTTCCTTCAAATAAATAAAGATAGGAAGTCTTGCTAAATATAATCCAAAATCTTAAACGTCTAGCACTCAATCTCTGGGTTTTATTTCTTGGAGAAACAAAGTCCATATCTTCCTAGCCACTCATATTTTAGTAATTTTCTTCTCAGGGGATCATAGACCTTAATATTCCTACCAATGAATTTTGTTATTAAGAGTCTCTATTCACCAAATTATTCTCAAATACTTATTTACACACACCACATTGATGTCCTCATCATATTCTCCTCCAATCAAAGTTTATTCAACATTGATGTCCTCATCATATTCTCCTCCAATCAAAATTTATTCAATGAGATATTATGAGATATAATATCCTTGAGTTTCTTTATGTGTATCTCAGTTCTTGAAAAGATGAGATATATCAATATGCGAGGATTTTCTATTTTTAGTAGTTGACACATGATAGTGAGATGTTATCAGATCTAATATCCTTAATGAAGAAGGAAAAGTTTATTTGTGTGTATATCAATTCTTGAAAAGAGGAGATATATCTTCGTTGTTTGTCTAAGATTTTAGAGAAATATTCCATTTATTAAAAGCAATACAAGGGAGATTACCACATTTGAAATTTAGATTTTCTCATTCACAACATGCATATATTTAGCTAAAAAAACTGTGTTATTTTCCTCCAAATTCAGAATCAGGATTAGGCGCAACAGAGGCTACTCTTACCAAAGGTTTAGTCTTGTTTGATTGTGGTCCTAGAAAGTATACTTTAGGACAATGTTTGAGTTTTTCCCTTTCTTTCCAATAACTAAAACAAGAATTCAAGATACCATAGGATAACACTGTAAATCATCTCACTTGGGTACCCATCTTCTTAGGGGGAATTTTTTTTAATCAGTATACTGTTTTAACTCTAACAATATTATGAAATTATCAACACTATAAATCATCTCACTTGGGTATCCATCTTCTTAAGGGCCATTTTTTAAATTAGTATATCATTTTAACTCTAACAATATTATGAAATTCTCATATGGTTGTCTTTGAGAACCTTCCAACATCTCATGTTCTTTTTGGAGTGGCTTTCTTTCATTTATTGTATTAATTAGTCTCATAATTGTTTTACTTTTTTTTCTAACATTTCAGATTGCACTCCTACAATCTGTAATTGTTTGTACTTTCTAATGAAATTTACCTACTCTTTTGATTATCCACTCTTTTGATTATCCATAGACATTATTTCTAATGACATTTACCTACTCTTTTGGTTATCCATAGACATTATTCGTAAACCATAATAAAATGATCAATATAATTTTATCTATAATTTTTATTTGATGTTCAATGCAATATAATTAAGTTCCAACACACTCACAATATCCAACTAATGCATTAGCAACAGTTCTGGAATCTTTACTAACCATTTGATGGTTACTATTCCACCATTTGTTTAAAATATTCTTGGTGTATCTCAATCGACTTTAGTTTAATATTACTTTTCCACCATTCTTCAAAAAGATTCATGGTGTATCTCAATAGCCTTTAGTTTAATATTACTTTTCCACCATTCTTTGAGAAGATGCATTACGAGGTCATTTTACAAGTTTCTGCTAATTATTAAAATGTAACAACAGGGTCTATACCTCGATCTTAACCGTCGAATACTAGTTTTAATACCACTAGGTTCTCATATATAGTCTACTGATTTTGTTACCGCGCTCTATAGGGTGATAAGGGTGAGGAAGGGAAATGATGAATCAATTATCTTTTCATGTCTTTGTTCCCAGGCTTGATAGGTGCACCACTTTACATTCTCTCCACAAAAGTGCAGTGTCATTGCCAACATGAATCCTTCTAACTACACAGAAGAATAAAAGTTATTTTTTTGTTTTTTAATTGTTTGGATTCTCTCTTAAATAATTATTTCAATAAAACAATAAAATAAAAAAACATTTAAAAAAAATCAATTGTCAAAAGAGCATGCTGCAAAGTAACTTATTAGCACAGTACCCAAACCTAAAGTTATCAAAATCCTGTAGACTGCATATATATTGAAACCAATAAAACAACAAACAAACAAACTACTCTGAGACTTTCCCTTTCAAAACACTAAGAGATATGCAAGGGAGAGGCATGATCTCAAATTTAAACATAAATAACCATTTCAAAGCACAATGAACCCCAAAAGATTAGAATGGGTTGCTAAAACAACCAATACAAAACACCAGAGACCAAGTATCATATGAAATGAAACCAGGCATGACCATGCACATTCTCTATAGAGGTACATTGGAGTGATAAATCCTCTCAAAGCCATGAATGTAGCTCTTTAGAAAACTTAAAAGTGCATGCTACTCTAAAGAAACACCAACAGTAACATAAATAAACCCAAAAGAAGTGTGATTGAATCAATCATGATTAGCATAGCATCATGATGCCCATCACAACCTCTCAAATATTTTAGCAAACAATGCACATAGCATGAACCATCAACCAGAAAAGAAAAAACCATTGACCAAAATATGGCGCTCCACAATCCTTCTCTATTTACCTAAACTTGAAAGAAACAAA
>ML790380.1:9134-32497 GCA_009831015.1 Picea engelmannii | reverse complement strand
GTTTTTCGCTATTTTTAGTGGTTTTATAAATTAATCCTGGATTAAGGGATTAAGGTTTTGGTAGCTGAAAAATACCTAAAATATTGTATATATTGTATTGTGAATGGTGAAATTAATACAATGAAGAGTTGAGAGGTACGACACCAAGGAATGTTTCTTTTCTCTCGGTTAAGGGTTTCCAGTGTAAATCTCTATGTACTATGTGTATGAGCCATTGATTAATTTTTTGTTTTTCTTATGAATCTATATGCATTACTTTACTTCACAAGTTTCAAAATTACATGTGGTATTAGAGCACATTTTTGGCTTCAGGGGGATGCCTTTGTTGTTGAGGGTTTGGCTTAGTCTTGATAGATCAAGTTTATCTTGGGTTTGTGATAAACCTGGGTTCAGTGGGATCTTTGTAGTGGTGATTCATGTGTTTAAAGAGAATGGTGAGAAGTTCCAGAATTGAGATTGAGAATTTCAATGGTAAAAAATTTGATCTATAGAAGCTCAATATGGAGGACCTTCTTGTACTAAAGAACAATGGATCGATGTGGATCCTGGTACATAACCTACTAGCACACAAACTACGAGTACACAATCTACTGGTACACAAACTACTAGTAATGAATCTACTGGTATGTCGAAAGAATATTGGGAGAAGATAGATAGAAGAGCAAGGAGTAAAATTAGACAATGCATGGTAGATTTAGTGTTACCAAATGTATTAGGAGAATCTACAACCAAGGAACTGTGGGAAAACTTGGGGAATTTGTATCAATCAAAGTACCTATTAAACAAGTTGTTTCTTCGAAAGAAGTTGTATCATCTTAGGATGGAAGATGGAGATTTTGATACAGAGCATCTAAATTCCTTCAATACTCTGGTAAGTCAACTTGGATATATTAATATTATGCTTGCAAAATAAGATAAGTGCATTACTTTGTTATTTTCTTGGACATACTCCTAGGATAATCTAGTTGTAGTAATTGGTAGTACCACTCAATCTACATTGAAGTATGAGGATATAGTTTCATCCTTGTTATCATAAGAGATGAGGCAAAAACACATGGATAGTCATAGTGCATATGCTTTATGTAGCATCCACAACATCCAACTAGGTTATGCCACATAAAATTTTCAAACTGTAGACAAATTAAAACATATAAACACTCTACAAATGCATAGATTCATACAAAATAATAATAAAAATACACATGCAACACACACAAGAAAAAACCATAAAAATAAATGCATAAATAATAATGCAACATGTAATTTAACAAACAATTGACACTTATCTTGGTAAAAATATCACCAACTATGTCCAGACCTTCCACGTTCCTCCCAGCCTTAGACCAATCTGCTCAAAACTCTCAGCAATGGGTCATCCCCGAGTTGGAACTAAAATCCACCCGGGTAAAGGGATTCCTAACTAGGCTGATGTGTCTCAGACAACATGAAAAACTCTGTCACAGGTGCCAACTCAAACTAACAGTCTACAATCCCTCATTCCCCACATGTTTGTACCACTCCAGGAAGTGTGCCCCTTCTCTACTCAACAGTCCTTCGGCTACCCCACTTCCTTTCTGGGGATTCAACAACATGTCAGACAAGAAGTCTCAGAGCCCTATAGCTTCAATTTGGCACCTTCGGGAAATCAATTCCCAGCAATTCTCTCACCTAGAGAGAATTTCCCACGAGCCTGACAACCCACTTCTTTAGTCCAGCTCCTAAGCTAACCAGGTACATGTATAGGTATAGGTACAGTGACAGGAAGGTACAGAGGACAATTGAATGAGTGATTGCATGATCATGGAATGATTGTGAAAATGAACTAAGTCTAAACTATATGTATGCATGTTCCCAACTTGACACTTGTCATGTTGAGAACTACTTTGACCCACTTGTCTCCATCCTTAGAAATTAGGATAAAATAATTATCCATACATTATACTTTAAGGAATATTAATATAATATCCCTTGTTGGCTTAAGCTCCCTAGATTAGCCCTTATCCTTAACTTTTATCCCCCTTTCCCTAACTAGTGGAGTTTAGTCCCCCATACTCTTTTATCGTGGTCGATCTACACAGAACGATGTATAATATTAATTATATGAGTATTTACATATACAAAAATAGGCCCACTAACCTTTATCATCTAGGCTTTCCAACGTAATCATCAGATAATCCTGCTAACTTATAATAAATTAGCTCACCAACCTACAAAACACAACATATACATAAAGGCTCTCTGCCCTCAAAATCATGCGCACTTAAGTTTGTTGCACGTGGTATCCTGGAATGTGTACACTTCATCATTTTAGTGCACAGTACATGTGCACACTATACCATGGAAGGTGCATGCAAAATGATATCAAACAGCTCACCAGCTTAAGTACATTTTCATTTACATTTATAGTTGGGGTTTGTCCTAGGGGTATTACATTCCCCTCCCCATTATTTATGCACTTTCCTTAGTGAAATATATACACATATACAACCAAAATTTCAAAAATCCTCAAAAATATGTGGGTATTCTTCCCGCATAGAATCCTCGTGCTCCTAAGTTGCATCTTCAGGACTGTACCAGGTCCATTAGACCTTTACTAGCTCTATGGATCAATTCTGGAGCTGCTTGATCTTTCGGTCCAATATGCATATTGGATGCACTTGAAAGGCGCATTCTTGCTCCACCTGAATCACATTCCAATAAATTACATGATTAGCATCAGGTATATACTTTTTGAGCAATGATACATGGAATACATTATGAATAAACATTGATGCAGGCAAGGAAAGCATGTATGCTATAGGCCCAATCCTCTCTAGGATTTCAAACAACCCAAAGTAATGATCTTCCAACTTTGAACGATTTGCCAACTTCAGGGAACTTTTGTTGGCATTTACTTTCAAGAATACAAGGTCACCCACTTTAAATTCCCTGTGAATTCTTCCCTTATCAACATAGTTTTTCTTCCTATATTTGGAAACCTTTAAATTCTATTTTATTTTCAATATTTTCTCTTCCATTTCCCTGAGTAATTCTGGCCCAACCACTGGTCTATCTGTTGGGTTGTTCCAGCTTACCAGTGTGTTGCACCTTCTACCATAAAATGCCTCAAATGGGATCATCTTTAGGGATGCTTGGTACCCATTATTATAAGAAAACTCTACTAAGTGTAGGTATTCTTCCCATTTTGATGTTTTATTCATCACATACATACTCAACATATCCTCAATCACTTGATTCACCCTCTTTGTTTTTCCATCTGATTCTAGATGATAAGTTGTGCTAAAATTCAAATTTGTTCCAAATCCCTTAAATAATCCTTTCCAAAAATTTGATGTAAATTTTGGATCTCTGTAAGACACAATTGTCTTGGGTATACCATGTAATCGAGAAATTTATCTCATATAAATATCAGCAATGTTGGTTTCCTTGTGAGTGATCCTTACTGGAATAAAATGGGCAGCTTTAGTAAGCTTATCCACCACTACCATGATAGAATCATGTTGATTGTTTGTTCTGGGCAGTTTGGTGATGAAATCCATTTTTACAACTTCCCATTTCCACTCAAGAATGGGTATTGGTTGTATAAAAATGATTGGGTGTCTATGCTCATCCTTGACTTTTTGACACTCCAAACATTTGGCAATAATATCAACAACTTCTTTCTTCATGCCTGGCCAATAATATTGTCTCTTGAAAAATGCAATAGTTTTTTGATAACCTGGGTGCCAAGCATAAGGTACATTATGCATTTCTCTTAATATCATATTTTTCAATTCCTGGGAATTTGGTACATAAATTCTTCCCATGTACATGAGAATTTCACCATTTTCTATCTTATAGTCTTCAAGTTTCTACTGCAAAATATCTTGTTGTAATTTTTTTATTATTTCCATGTATTGCAAATATAATTTTGCAACCTCTATGATTTTGTCTTTCAAATATGATTGGTACATGCTTATGGATATAGCATGCAACTCATGCACCCTTCTACTAAGTGCATCAACCACCTTTTTCTCTTTCCCTTTGATATGTTTTATATCAAAGTCATATTCACTGAGAAATTCTAACCACCTACTTTGTCTAGCATTTAGAGTTGGTTGTCCAAATAAATGTTTCAAACCACTATGGTCTGTCCTCAACTCAAACCTTTTTCCCATGAGGTAGTGCCTCCACATATTCAAGGCATGCACTATGGCTTCCAACTCCAAATCATGAGTAGCATAGTGCCTTTCATGCTCCTTCAAATTCCTTGATTCATAGCATACTACATACCCATTTTGACTGAGGAATCCACCAAGCCCTTATTTACATGCATCAGTGCATACAATGAAGTCTTCATTTGGATCAACAATCATTAGTATTGGAGCACTTGTTAATAAATGCTTCAAGTGTTGGAAACTCTTTTCACAATCCAATGTCCAGTGAAACTTCACACCCTTCTTTTGCAAGGAAGTGATTGGGTGTGCAATCTTTGAGAATCCTTCAATAAATCTCCTATAGTATCATGCAAGGCCCATGAATTATATTTTCTCTGTCACATTCTTTGGTGTTGACCATCCTCTAATGGCCTCTATCTTCTCAAGGTCCACTGTTATCCCTTCCTCTGAAATGATATGTCCCAAATAATGAATTTGCTTCTGATAAAATGAGCACTTGCTCAATTTGGCATACAATTGATGCTTCCTTAATACCTGTGTGTTGTGCATGCTCTTCCTCCAACTTAGAATATATAACAATGTCATGTAAAATTACAATAAAAAACTTATCTAAGTATTCTCTGAAAATACCATTCATTAAACACATGAAAACAATTGGTGCATTTGATAACCCAAATGGCACCACTGTGAACTCATAATGACCATACCTTGTCCTGAAAGCAGTCTTGTTGATGTCTTCTTCTTTAATTCTTACTTGATGATAAGCTGACCTAAGATCAATCTTGGAGAATATTTTTTCATCTTTCAGCTGATCAAAGAGATCATCTATCCTTGGCAAATGATACTTATTCTTCACAGTTACCTTGTTCAACTTCCTGAAGTCAATGCAAAGTCTCAATGTTCCATCCTTTTTCTTCACAAATAATATTGGGGATCCCCAAGGTGACACACTTGGGTGTATATACCCCTTCTTTATAATCTCTTCAAGTTGCATTTGCAAATCCTTCAGTTCTGTTGTACTCATCTTGTAAGGGGTCTTGGACATTGGAGCTGCTCCAGGCATAACATTTATGGAGAAATCAATGTCTCTTTAAGGGGGTAATCCTGGTATTTATTTAAACACATATTCAAACTCTTTTAGGACTACATAATATTCAATATTTGACACCCTATCTTTATGTTTTTCTTCCATATGAGCTGCAAATATTTGAAATCATTTTCTGTAACATTTCTTCAGCTGCAATGCTGAAATTTCTCTGACAATTATTTCCCTGGGAATTCCATGTATTGTCCTTATGTTCCATTCCCCATTCAGA
Organism: Picea engelmannii; assembly: GCA_009831015.1. Classification (NCBI taxonomy): domain Eukaryota; kingdom Viridiplantae; phylum Streptophyta; class Pinopsida; order Pinales; family Pinaceae; genus Picea; species Picea engelmannii. The sequence goes on along the minus strand of ML790380.1, from coordinate 27,024 downwards.
CAAGTAAATTCTTGTTATGGTATTCTAGGATAGCATGATGTTGGTCCAACCAATCCATCCCAATTATACAATCATAGGAACCTAAAGGAAATATGCTCAAATCTTCCCTAGTGTTCAGTCCATTCATGTCCATAGGACATGACTTAACCATCTCATTAACTTTTCTTTTGGCTCTGGTAGCCAGCTACACCAACCAAGATTTTCCATTCTTTCTTCTTAGAAAATGCAATCTTTCAACAATCTTAGGATCTATATAACTATGACTATCTCATGAATCAATTAAAATAACAATGGTTTGGTTGTTGAAAATACCTTCCACTTCAATCATATGTGATTGATACTTTGATTTCTTGTTGTCCAGGGTTCCATAGATCCTTGGCACACTTCTACCCATGTCCTCCACTGTTTCATCTTGTTGTACATTATGAACCATTCTCACCTTTTAACCTCTGTGAGGAAAATCTTTATACATATGATCTCCCTTACAACCCCAACATTGAATAGGTGGTTGCCTTGGCCTTTTCCCACCCGACTCAATCATTTTGGGCTCTCTGGTAGTTGGTTGTCCTTGAGGACTATTTCTAAAGAATGGTGGCTTAGTCCCCTTCTTCCTCTGATCCATCTTGAATTTCTTCTTGTCTTCCCAATATTTTTGGAAAGTTAGCCTTGCTTTTTGCTGATCATATAGGCATTTAGCTCACCTTATGGTCTCCTCCAATGTTTTGGGATCATCATATTGTATTTTGTCACTGATGAATGATGGAAATCCACTCAAATACCTTTGAATCTTAACTATCTCATCCTTGATTAAAGAAACATACTTTAGAAGTTCTAAAAACCTTGTTTAATATTCATCTATGGTCATACTCCCAAGTTTGAGTTCAAATAACTCTTTCATTTTATTTTCATAGTATCTATTAGTCAAGTATATCTTTTAAAAATACTTCTTGAATTCCCTCTAAGTAACAATTTTGTCTTTAATGTGTTGCACCTGCATAAGTTCATCCCACCACATGGATGCCTTTCCCTTGACATGATAGATGGAAATTCTTTCTTTTGTATAAGAAGAATAATTATTCAATTGAAAATACTTTCTCATGCCCAACAACCATGTATCTTCATCTTCATCCTTCTTGTTCCCACCATCAAATGTAGGAGGTTTGATTTTATTCATTTATCCTCGTAGCTCACCCACACCAGACCTCTTGTGATTCCTAAGAGGGGATTAACTTGAGTTGTTGTGTGCTCTCCTATTGGAATGCCTCGGGGAGTGATGGTGATGTCTACTAACACTTATTGTTCTTCTTTTCTCATCAGGATACATGTGACTTCCTTATTTGCTTGAGCCACTCTCCTTATCCAATTTCCTTTCTATTATGTCCAAGCTCTGCATTAACTTCATGTTGAAGTCCTCCTACTACTCCTTGTCTTTCATAACCCTTTCATTATCAGCTTTATGGCTTTGGACATCCTTTTGAAAATTTTTAATGGTCTCTACCATATTCATGGTTTCTTCCTTTCCTTCTCCATGTCCATTTGAGTTTGTTCCTTCAATGCCCATATGGACATCCATCCCTATGATATCATATCCCTAATTGTAATCCCACTATGTATCTTCAATTCCTTTGCACTCTCTATTGATCCTAATATGATCTAATAGTTGTTAACTCTACAAAATGTGCAACCAACAAAACTTGTTAAGTTGAATAATTTAATAAATTCATGAAATTATGCACAATTCTAGTTCAATAATGCATCATAATTATTTATTCTAATTTCCTGAAAAATTGACTGCCCAAATCAATTTTTTGGGTGAATACTTATATTCTATTGTCTAAGAGATTTCTAATGCCTGCTTCCATGCTCAATTCTTATTTTTGAGCAGAAATTTATGGTTATTTGAAAATTGTCCATTAATTCTTCTTTTCACACTTCAACTTGGTGCAAATCTGCATTGTAATTATGCATTTTTGCACCTACACCATTGGATTTTTGATAGGAGCTCAATTTGGTTTCTTCATATACATGTTTTGGATAGTTTTTCCAAGTTTCACCTCTTTCTAGGTTCAGGCTGCTTGTTATAGGCTGTTGAAGTTCTAGGCAAATTAGTGTTTTTGGTCTGGAATGCTACAGATACCGTATGTGCCAAATTAAACATTTTTAACATCCCAGAATTTTAATTCATCTCTAGGACTGTGTTCTATGGTTCAATATATATCCAACGACTACTCTTGTGCCTCAATATAATTCTAGAGCAGAAGGTTATGGCCCTTCGAAGTTAGTCGGCTCTCAAAATTTACCCTCCACTGTTTGTCATGTAACTTCCTCATAAACGATTTGTTTGATGAATGGCTTACACCATTAGAAATGTCTCTCCATTCTCTTTCATTTGAACTACAAAGACATAGTGTACCTTGGTACACTTTGTTCTCGGGGGTTTTGAGTAGCTAAAAATGATGTTTAGGGCCTAAGAAACGAGCTACAAAAATATGGCCTTCAAACAGTATAAAATGTCACAGAATTTCACTAGCTTTCTGGTATTGTACACCATCCAAACAACTTTGCACACAAAAATTTGCAAATGTACACCCATATTTAACATACGCAACAACACCTTAAGGTAGCGCATGATTCACACACCTATAACTAATGTGGATCACTTCTCTATCGCGGAAATATCTGGTGCGCACTACTTTTGTGTCATGCGCCAATATCTACCACGCACAATTTTGGTTCATACACTAATACCTATTGGGTGTAATTCATATGTCACGCACTAATATTCCGCGCACATTGTACTCTATGTGTCGCACCATGCCAAAGTTTAGTATGCTCCCACCGCGCACTAGTACTCTGTGCACACCATTAATTAAACTGTCATGTGATAGGAATATTCAACAGACATACATTGCATATCAACATTGTGCACACACCAACAAAATTCCTCTGTGCTCTACCAATACTGCACACACCACACGTGTCAATATTATGCGTGAGCACACCACGCGTTCCAACATTACACATGCGCCACCAAATCTGCACTGCGCAGTGCTAAATTTAGTGCACACATCCGCGCACTATTATTTTTCCGCGCTTCACTAATCTATTCTGTGCATCGCCAAATTTAAGTGTGCACACCCACGCACCGTTAATTTTCACGCATTACCAATTCTACACCACGTAGTGCCAAATTTAAGTGCACACACCCAGACATCGTTATTTTTTGTGCATTACCACTATTCATCGTGCAATGCTAAATTTAAGTGTGCACACCCGCACACCATTATTTTTTGCGCATTACCAATCTACACCGCACAGGGCCAAATTTAAGTGTGCACACCCGTGCACCATTATTTTTTGCGCATTACCACTCTCCATGGCGCAACACCAAATTTAAGTGTGCAAAGCTGCACAACAATATTATTCCGCGCATCCCAACTTGTACTCTACAACACCAAATTTTAGTGCGTGCAACCACTCACCCTTATTTTCCACACTTCACAAGATTTTCACTGTGCATCATGCATTTTTAGTGTGCACACCTATGCACTTTCATTTTTCTGCGCATCAATTGTTTGTGAATTCTACTGCAGAAATTAGGGATTTTGCCAAATGTTTTTCAATTTTCACCATGGACATTCTACAATTATGAAATTTGTTCAATTTCACTCCGTCAACACCAATTCAACCTATGCAACAACAAATCGTTGCTGGTTGACATTCTTATAACGAAATTTTTCCCAAACTCAATTCACGAATTGAGAATTTTAATCAACTGATCTCGCTCCATCTGTCATGGCTTCCCTCTAACTTCAAATTCGACCAATTCTAGGTCTAAATTTTCTATAACATATATTAAATTAAGCATATCTCACTACTTGGCCAAATTTCTCAAATTTCCCATGAATTTAACAACAAAAATTTTGGGTTTTGCCCAATTCCGTGCAATTTCTTTTGATTTTTTTACCATGGACGCACTATAACTTGAAATTTGGCCACTTTGATATCAATTCTCGGTAAAATTTCACTTCAATTCAACTTACTCAGCCCATCCAAGATCGGTGTTGAAAACTGGACCTCTGATACCATATTGTAGCATCCCCATCATCCAACTAGGCTATGCCACATAAAATTTTCAAATTGTATACAGATTAAAACATATAGAGACTCTGCAATGCATAACTTCATACAGAATAATAATAAAAATACACATGCAACACACACAGGAAAAACCCAATAAAATAAATGCATAAATAATAATTTAGCATGTAATTTAACAAACAATTGACACTTATCTTGGTAAAAATATCATCAACTACATGCAAACCTTCCACGTTCCTCCCAACCTTAGACCACACTTCTCAAAACTATCAGTAGTGGGTCACTCCCAAGCTGGGACTAAACTCCACCTGAGTAAAGGGATTCCTAACCAGGCTAATGTATCTCAGACAACAGAAAAAACGCCATCACAAGTGCCAACTCAAACTAACAACCTATAGTCCCTCATTCCCCGCATGCATGTCCCACCACAGGAAGTGTACCCCTTTTCTGCTCAATAGTCCTTCGGCTGCCCCACTTCTTTTTTGAGGCTTCAGCAACAGGTCGGACATGAAGTCTCATTTCCATGTAGTTATAGTTTGTCACCTTTGGGAAATCAATTCCCAATGATTCTCTTACTTAGAGAGAATTTCCCATGGGCCTAACAACCCACCTCTTAAATATCCCACAGACCTGACAACCCTCTTCTTCAATCCAACTCCTAATCTAACTAGGTACAGGTACAGGTACAGGTATAGGTATAGGTATAGGTACAGTGATAGGAAGGTATGGAGGATAGCTGAATGAGTGAGTGCATGATCATGGGACAACCAAAATCATGGGACGTGGAAGGGTTAAGTTGTTTCTGAAAGATGTAAGGATTAGAACTCTCCATGTAATTCTGCACATTCTATATCTAGCCAGGAGCCTAATATCTATAAGTAAGTTGGATGATACAGGTGTGGATACTTTAGTAGGAAAGGGAACTTGCAAGATGGTACAAGGAGAAATGGTCTTGATGAGTGGAGTTAAGCGTGGATTTCTATACAAGTTATTGGGAATAACTTATACTGATGGGTGTAACAATTATGTTTCCCTTGCGCAGAGAAATAAAGAAGATAGGATCCATACTAACCCTAGAAAGAAGACCATGGTGTGGCATCAAAAACTGAAACATATTGGAAAAAGGGGCCTTCAAACACTACCCGGTAAATGTATGGTTGAAGGTATGTCTAATTGCACCTTGGACTTTGATTTCTGTGAACATTGCATATATGGTAAACATAATTGAGTAATATTCTCATTTGGTGCTACAACGGAAAAGGGGATTTGAAAGTTGATACGCATTGATGTGTTTGGACCTGTGCATGTTCCATCACTGGGTAAATTGGTGTATTATGTTTCGGTTATAGATATTAAGGAACACATGGATTTATTTTCTTAGGAAGAAATATGAGGTATTTGAGAAATTTAAAGAGTTTAAGGCTCTGGTAGAAAATCAAACAAAGAAGAAAATAAAAGTGTTGAGGATAGATAATGGTTGATAATTCAGTGGGAATGAATTTGAAGAGATCTATAAGAAGTGGAATATAGAAAGGAAGAAGATTACTCCATACACACCTCAACAGAATGGGGTCGTAGAAAGTATGAACATGACATTGATGGAAAAATCAAGGAGCATGCTTAATGGTGTCGAGTTAGGATGAGAATTATGGGAAAAGGCAATGGGTACTACATGTTACCTGGTAATTAGATCACCCTCATTAGATTTGGTGAACAAAACTCCACATGAGTTATGGTCTGGTAAGAAACCCTCTCTTGAACATATCAAAGTGTTTTGTTCTGATGCCTATGTACATGTTCCAAAGGAAAATATGAGTAATTTGGATAATAAAGATAAAAAGTGTATCTTTATTGCTTATAGAGATGGTATGAAATGTTATAAGATTTGGAACCCATAAACTAAAAAGATTGTTCACGATCATAATTTTTTTTTAGAGTAGTTAAAGATGTTCCCAAACAAGAAATCCTGCCAAGGAAAGAAGAACCTGAGAAAATAGAGTTTGAGTCGGATGATACAAAATTTAAATGAACTAAAGAATATGAATCAAAATAAGAAGAACCTCGTCCTCGAGGTGTAGGACAGTCGGTGACAGAGTGTGTTGTTAAGCCACTCTGTGATGTTAAAGTCACCGGTTCGAAACCTACGGGAACAAAAAATCCAACCATGTTAAGGGTTGGTGTGGCTCAGGCCAGGTGTGATCCCTAGGTGATTTTGATGGCTTAGATGCCCCTGAGTCGCGGTTTCTCAAGCCACAGGTTAATCGCGTAGCCAACAGGTCCCACACAAATTAACAAACAAAAAAAAATAAGAAGAACCTCATACTCAAGCATTGAAGAGATCAATTAGGGAAAGAAGGAAACCAGAAAGGTATAGTCCACCTGATTTTCATGTTAATTTTTCTTTATCTATTACTAATGATGATCCCAAAAATGTCAGGGAAGCAGTGAATTCAGAGGATAACAAATTATAGAATAAGGCCATGGTTGAAGATATTGATGCCTTGGATAAGAATGAGGCATCAGATCTATTTAAGTTTCCAACTAGAAGAAAGTCCATTGGCAACAAATTGGTGTTTAAGAAGAAGTTGAATGTAGAAGGTAAAGTGGACAAATACAAATATCGGTTAGTAGAAAAGGTTATTCCTATGTAGAGGGAATTGACTTTGGTGAATTTTTTTCTCCTATTTCCAAGTTAACCTCTATTAGATTTATTTTATCTATTGTTGCTACTTTTGATTTTGAAATAGAATAGATGGATGTGAAGACAACATTCCTACATGGGGATCTGGAAGAATAAATCGACATGAAGCAACCAAAAGGATTTGCGGTAAAGGGAAAGAAAGAGATCGTTTGTAAGCTAAAGAAGTCACTATATAGTCTGAAGCAACCACCTACGATGTGGTACAAAATGTTTGACACATACATCCTTGGACTGGGATTTGTAAGAAGCATGGTTGATCACTATGTATATTCCAAGTAGGTTTGTAATTACTTCATTTATGTAGTGTTGTATGTCGATGACATGTTGTTGGTAGGAAATAACATGGATGTTATCAAGGAGATGAAATCACAACTATCCTCCAAATTTGACATGAAGGATCTTGATGATGCTAACTTAATTCTGGGAATGGAGATTAAAAGAGATCATGTAAACATGAAACTCAGGTTGAATTAGAGAAAATATGTTGAGATAATATTATAGAGGTTTAATATGTAAACAAGTAAGATGGTCAAGGTTCCTATTCTTGTAGGTGTAAAGTTATATGCAAATAAGTGTCCCAAGACACAGGAAGAGGAAGAGGACATGTCCCAAGAAAAAAGAAGAGGAAGAGGACTTGACTCCATTTTCCACCTCATGGCATTGTTATCCAACATGATGCACACATTTTGCCTTACATCCAATTCTTTGAAGAGTCAAGGGAAACCATCATGCATTTGCATGTCCAACCAACTCTTCCCTTATGACTCAAACAATGATCAATTCCACAAGTCTATATTCCTTGGTTGAATTCTCCTTGTCTTCATCTATGTCTTCGAATATGAAATGTCTTGTCTGCACCAAAAAATGTACATCCAGAATACCTTTTCCTCACTACTTCATTACCCATCAATGTTGTTGCATTTACTTCTCTATTCCTTGGAATGGTTAGGATTCACCCTCAACCATGTTGCCCCAAAGTAAGAAAAATTCCCATGTACAAGTACCCTCTTCATGATATAATCTTCCTATCCACATAATCCTCGTCCAAATGAAGGCAAGTCCTCAACTCACCTCCTTTCATCAAGTCACCTCAATGCAACTCAACATCTATGATGAGTGTGGACAACATGCCTACACTCCTAAAACATCCCAATGAACTATCCAAACTGATCCAAGTATAACGAGTCATGTCAAAGAACTTCCATGCCTTAGGCATGTTCGAACCAATACTTCTGCCAACCCCAACCAACTAGCCCCATGAATCTCTCATTCATCGCACAATCATCTGCAAGTCATGAAGGCACACTTTACCTCATCCAATGTCCCATACCAAAGGAGAGAAGAAACCACCCGAGTTACTTAGTCTGTGTTCCCATTCAGGTTGACTGCCAACAATTCTTGGTAGACTCCTGTGTTGACTCCATTCCTCTCCTAGAATGAACTGCCTAGCACCTCTTGCAAGTGTCCAAACTTTGGCACTTTCATCAGGACTATCAATTCATCACATGAATCAACAAATATGGCAAAGGCGCCAAGCACTAGGGTGCCTCATCCATCCTCTCAAACTAGACACATACATACTTCACTACCCACTTCACCACAACGACTTATCTAACGCACCTCATCAAATATTTAGGCAACTTCTCTAAGCCACCTCCATGACTGCGTCCAAATATACCTAATTCCACCACATGACTTGCTCAAGAATATTTTCCTAAGTTCTTCACACACTCTCCCAACCAAGGTGTCCTAAACTGCTACAAGAATACTTTGAATATGTACCACTTGAGTCACCCTCAAGTCTTTCGGTTTTCACCACAGAAATGGAATGCACTTGAACCACCAATTCATACAACTTCCCTTCAAATAAATCACTGCAAAACTTAGGAAAATAAAGAACTCAAAACCAACCATACCTTTCCAATGGCATCATTTGATGCAACCATGTTCTAAGTCTAATATCTTGTACCTCCACTCCCAAGCAACCAACTCTTCACATGAACTACCCTCAATCACCATCCACAACTCCATAAACATGTAATACCTTCGTTGTGATACAAGCCTAAATCCATTTTTACACTTCATAAATATGTTGAAGTCCCAAATTTCTCATGCAACTTATCAAACTCATCTCCAATTCCTACCATCTTTGTACCTTGACTGCTTTCGCTTCGAGGAACCATGCATCCACTACCAGACTGTCAATTCATATTGTTGTTAATTGACTATTGTTATTTTGCAAAGAGTTATTTCATCTTAAGATTGTGGTCAACCCACCAACAACCCAACTCAACTCAACTATTGTTCTTGGGGATGCATGGCACAAAGACATCATGATGGAAACATGCCCAACCTATCCCCTACTATAGAGATGCTTTGGGTTGCCCTAGGTTTTCCAGCACACCCAAGTGATTCACCTCGCTCCAACCTAGAACTTCTCCCCTTTGCAATCACTTCTGTGATCACCCTCTGTGTTTCACTTCTATGATGAATTATACGGTTAGATCTATGACAAGTCATGCAAAAATCATGCATTCAACCTCCTTTCCCAAGTGCTTTGTTCACCAACGAACTCTATGCTTGGTCTCTCCAAGGTGTGCATAATAGGTCTAGCACTGACTTTCGTCATGAATCAAACCAACCAAGTCTTCCTCTACAATCAACTTTGTGACAAGTTCTACGTCAAGTTCCTCGATCACCCGCCCCATCCAAGTTATTCATTTCACCACAAAATATGCTCTTGGTCTGCGCAAGGTGTGCACCCAGACTAACCTTCCCATCACATCATCAACCGAATCTTTGTCATAATTCTGTTGCAAAGTTTGCAATGAACAAGTTCACTACACCGAACCGTTCACCAAGTTTGTGAGTGTTCCCACTAAACTACCTTCACAAAAAACTACCATCTCAACAAGTGCGCCCCACCACAATTGTTTTGACTGGAAGAGTGGTGAAGAGCACCAAATTTCTTTGATACCATCTGTCACATCCCCATAGTGTGCTTTACAATCATACACCTCTTGAGGGTGTGCGACACTATGACGTTTACCATTTAGATTCTTAGAAACACCAAGGACACTTCGTTCGAACTACGCCTCTTCACCTAGAGCTTACCCATTCTCCATTTTAGGCTACCAGTGAATCACACTCCTACTCTGGTGCAACTCTTATATACTTAGAAAATTATTAACTTCTTTAACACTTATTCATATTTAATCATACATCCATGAGAAACCAAGAGAACTGTGGAACAAATGAAAGAAAAACATAAATATAGTGCAGTCGACATGAACCAATCCTAAAACTCGACTAAGTCTTTATTATTGTGAAATATTTGCAACATGAGCACTATCGACTTGGTTTACGTTAGGGAAAATTCAAACGACTCGCCTTGCCTCACCAAGACACTCATAAATAGATCATCACCAAGACTCTTCATCGCAACTGTCTCTGAAGCGACCTACGGTGCACCTCAGATGTTCCCCCAACCATAAAATTTTGTCTCTTTGTTTCTACATACTTCTTCACTTCCACAAACTTCACCAATTTTGGTTCTACCTCACACATACCTCCAATAGACCTACTTTTCCAGACTTATCCTAAATCGTCCCAAGAGAAACTCACCCATCTATGTCCAACAAATCCACCTCAAGGCGGCACAACTCCTCCCAAGTGGAGTGACTTGGCTCCTTGAGGGAGCTCACCCTATTCATTTGTGTCAGAATCACATATCTCTCTTGCTCTCCTTGTCTTTCCAAAACTTTTTTTCCTTGGCTTTTGCGCCCTTTTCTCTTATAGAGATTCTAAAGGTCATCATCATGAACCATCGCATCATTTGGGGGTGTCACACCCCTTCACAAACCCATGTGTCCAAAATAATTGTCATTCCCCTTTGCAGACCAAATCTCCCAAACAAACCCATGTACTTGTAAATCGTGCCCCTTAGGACCAACGCACCCAACCTTGGTGTGCCCCTCATGCTGACATGCCCCAATATTCTTGGTTTCTTCATACTTGGGCAAGCCCCTTGGTACATTCACATTCCCATGGAATCCACTTGCCCAACTTGGGTGTTGGAGCAACCCCAAGCTTTATCTCCTTGAGGACTTAGGAGAAGACATTCGCACCCATCTAGCCGAAGACCATATAGGTATCTATAATTTCCAATTATTTTTTTTCTTCTTCATTTTATAATTATGTTGGATATGAAAAGTTAACAACCATTTACAACCACCATATTTAAAATACATTAAATAGTACAAGCATAAGATGTGGTTTTGATATATTTTTATTGTCATATTTATTGTTTATTATATCAAATTTAGGTTTTATTGTATTAACATATTTTTATGTTAACCTTTGAATTACTAAGCATTAATTGAGATATCACGAAGTTGGTGACGTATAGTAGTAAGGATTTAGTTTAAATTATATTATATTTAACAAAAAGATAAAGATATAAAAAATATTTAAACCTCAAAAATTTTATTGTTTGAAAAAATCAAAATTCAAATAAATATATGCTTACTTTCACAAAATTCAACTGTCATGGCTTTCACCTATTCCACTCCATCCTTTAGTTTTATAATCATATAAACTTATATTAATTATTCTTTTTACATTATCCTTGAAATAAGTGTCAATATAGGTAGGACATGGAAATTATAAAAGAGTCTTTTTCTAGAGCCTAGTGAGAATTAAGGAAATTTTCAATGATCGATACTTATCTAAAAGTATAGGAACCTTTGTCAATTTTACTCATTCTTAAAATACTAATTATAAAATGTTGGCTGATATTATTTTCTAATAGAAGATTCATAAAGTTTGTATTAGAGTAAAAAAATGTGAACCATTTCATCTAAAGTGTATAGATAAAAATGTATTATTATTCTCTATATTTAGTATTTTAAATTTACTTGAATAAATTTCATATTTTATAATAGTTGCATAATATTAATTAATAAAATATTTGAAAAAAAATATATTAATAAAATATAATAATTGTGATTTTAGTAAACCATTATTATTAGTTTTATGAAAAAGACATAAATATTCAAATCACGATCATTTCACTCATCATATTTCAATATTATTGTTTCTAAACACATTTAATAAACATATTGTATCTTGTTGGACAACAAACAATTCATCATGAAGAATAGTTAAACATTATGTGACATTAATGATTATAACTTTTTGCAATCACAATCCAAATTAAATGATTTCATAAAAGTAAAGTTAAACATTATATGCCAACTATAAATTTAAATGAGTGATACATCTCAAATTTAACTTAAAAACATAAAAATCATTAACAATATTTTCCATTAGCATAGTCATAATACATTTTATAAATCAAACAACAACAACCACAACATTATATGAAAAACATAATATACATGAGCGATATACATATGAATATACATGTCAAATGTAAATCTCAACAAAATATGCAATAAACATGTCATATATAGGTTTCAAGTCAAATATAAAACAATCAATATATATGTGAATTAGTACCACTACTAGCTAGGTCCACCACCAGAACCAGATGCATTAGTGTCTCTGCTACTGGAGGTAGATCCTCTATCAAGACCAACTATGTCAGAAATAAATGTTGACAAAAGTGCATTTTTGAATGTCTCTCTAACAAGCTCATCAAGATGTGCAATAGTGCCTAATGTGAACATAGTGTCCAAAGCATCAAAAACATGTGACACATGTGGATGAAGAGGAGGAGTTGGGGGTCATTGGATGATGACACATGTGGAGGAGAAGGACAAGGATCGATGGATGGTGACACAAGTGGAGGAGGAAGAGGAGGAGGAGGATTAGTGGAATATGGTGACATGTGTGGAGGAGAAACCAGAGGAGGAGGATTGAATATGGATGTAGGTTCAGACACATGTGGAGAGAAAGCAGGTGGAGGGGGAAGCGGATATAATGTGGATGAAAGTTCAGACACATTTGGAGGGGAAGAATGAGGAGGAAGAGAAGGAGGGAGGAGGATCATACATGGATGTAGGTTTAGACACATGTGGAGGGTAAGCAATAGGATCGATAGATTGTGTATCCAACTCATGTGGAGGTGAATTAGGAGGAGGAGGACCATGTGGTGGAGTAGAGGATGTGGATGGATCTACTAATGAGCTAGATGGAGCGGGATCATAAGGTGAAACACTCCTCAAAAAATCGATGAGGTTGATGACACCAACAATATGATGCATAAACGTCATTTCATGAGATAAACTCCTCCATATCATAGAGATATCATGTACCCATAATATGTCTCTAAAGGTTTTGGGTACCACTCCATGACTAGTCATGATACTGCATAATTTATCCTCCAACTCCATCCAGACTCTCCAATCTAGCCTACGTGGAATGTGGGGTCTCTGTACTAGAGTCTAGTCCTATGCCTCCTCCATAATCTCATCCTCATGTTGGAGAGGCTCATTCCTAACATATGTGCCAATATTTGCAAAACAATATATAATAATAATAATATAACTGAAACAAAATGTTACAACAAATTACATGTGCATTAAATAAGACATAAAATATGCAACTAGATTTATCAAAACATAACGATAATATTACCTCTCTCATTTGTTGGCTTGGTTGTTGTAAATCGAATGTTTGGACATAGTCTCCAATACACCCCCATGTACAAGTACTATACAATATAGATGACAAGAATTTCCTCACTAGACAATCGCTACTGACCGGAGAAATGGGAAACTCGAATTGGCCCTTCTTGGGAGTAAACTTCCCCCACATGCATATGTGTGCATCAAACATAGGCCTATCAATAAAGTGAGCTACTACTGGTCGAGTGCCATGAACCCTCTCAAAAAATAGTGTAAATAACTCGGATGTGAATGGGAAGGATCATGTCCCATGTAAAACAATGCAACAATGATGTAATGCCCGACAAAACTGTCTCAAAAAAATATTCGACCACCTAATCACTTAGGGCCTCTGCAATAAACTGTCCACATAATACAACATATAGAAACAAATGTGTTGTCCACCAGAGTTATACTATGATAGTGCCGAGAGAATAAGACACATGCACCTAACGTCCTCTCTACCAAATGAAATTATTTGAAGTTGACCACCACAAACCTGTAACTCTAAAGACGAGTGAACCTACATATGGACATATCTCTACACATATCTTAGTTGGGTCTCTCCTGCAACACTAGGAAGTAGTACAAGTAAATGGGGAAAAATATCCCTTCTCCTAGAAACCCCAATGATGAAATAGGCATCCTCCTTCGTGGGATGATACCATGGATCAAGACCGACCTTGAACCCCTATCACTCATGATCCCAACGACGAATCAATTGTTGTAACAAAAAAGAGTTCCTCTTGAGAGATGCACCCTCCTGATAAAACTTCACAATTAACAACACAGATGGTAATTCCAAAATATGAGGGAATTATTAAATTAGAAATTAACGAAAGGAGGAAGAAACAAGGATTGGTCTTATTTTTAGTAGCATATGGATGTATGAATTTGAGAGAAAAAAATATAGGTGATTGTGACCCTCAACAAGAAGATATTTTCCAAATACAACCTATTACTATTATAATCAAATTAGTACTCTGATTGAACTAAATTTAGTACTGAAAATTGTTGGTTCAATGAACTAGCTCTTGTTATTCTGAGGTGCACAGAATTGACCACCTTCTCATATTGTATTGAACATCCCTTCTATCGTGAATTGAATGCCTTTTTAAAATCATTTTAGTCTTCAAAATCAATGACAAGATGGATTGGTTAGATAAACCTACTAGGTAATTGTAGAGAAAACTAAAAGTCCGAAGGATTTTAGGTGACACAGGAAAATCATTGGCAATGGAAGTGATGTAGACTACTATATTTGTAGAATACAAATATTTTTTCATGTTTTCAAAATATACTCCCTCGGGGCTAGGTTTGAAGAACTCAAGACCCTTAAAAATCCATTGTTCCCCTTAAGGTTTCCAAAAAACTGTTTCCCTTCAAACTAAAACCACTAGGAACTACAAAGGAAAATTGAGTACCCAACAAAGGCTCAATTTTGTAGAACTAGAAGTACACTTTAGTGTGACTAACAGTTTTGAAAACATAATGATTCAGGTTCAATTTGATGCCAAAGAGCTCATTTAATCCCAATACTCCACTCAGAAGGCTACCAAAAGATTTCCCTTTCAAACTGAAATTCATGGAATTTTCAAGGACTCAAAGGAGGGTCAAATTTTGTGTATTGGAAGGACACTGCAAAAAATGAAACACTTCGACAATAAAATTCCTTGGGGCTCGCATTTGAAAACAAAGTACTCTTTTAAATCTGTTACACCTCACCAAAGGGTCCCAAAAGAAATTAGAATAATTTCTGAGAAATTTTTCTAGTGCCCATTGAAGGGTCAAGGTAAAGGCACCCTAACATCATCAATTGTTCCAAAACAGGGTCCACAATTTTCAAGAAATCTAGAACAATTATGTCATCTTCAATGAATATCAGCACCACAAAATCTCGGCCAGAGCCTCAAAATCCACCATTCTCAGTGGAAAAAAAATAGAGAGAAATCCCTCAGCTTGTGTAGTGCTCATCATTATCCGTGGTGTGAATAAAGGAAAAGTGATTGTTTGTCTCTTGGGGATATATCCTTGGAATTATCTAGATACACATGTAATACATGAATAAAGGGTCCCATATCTCCCATGAAAACGTGCCAAGAATTTTGTGTTAATTTAATTAAATACAAATCAAAACTAAATTTGCATGTTGCATGCCTCCCATGCCATAAGTCACTACATGCTTAAGCTTATGAATTCACCAATGTGTTCCAACCATTTCTAATCAACGTAGCTGCATAATATCCATGAGACCATCTAGCTAACTTGGCTATGTCAAAGTTGATAAAATGAATTGAAAATAATAGAACATGAATTATTTTTAATTACAAGAGGGATATGCTCAACCCCTACTTGGATATAGGAAACACCACAACATGCTAGAGGTGGGATGAAGATTGGTCCGTTAGTAGCATGTTTTGGGATTATCATTTGGTGCGAGAAAGGAAGAAATAAAGGCATTGTGTCCTGAGCTGAGACAATATATGGAAGATACAAAAACTCTAGATTGGCCATGAAGCTTGTTGCATAAGTTGTTTTTGAGACATTGGATTCCACAACAGAATGCAATGGAACTCAATTTGTACGATGGTTTTGGAACTTAATTGCATTGCAAATAAAAAATATATAAGGAGAAATATGAGCATCCCATAATCATAATTATAATTTATAATTGATAATGGTTGTTGCTGTGAACCAAAATACTGCCAAAATTCACTACGATCGTTTGACTTACAGATTTACCCTTGAACTATTGTCTCACTTACCCTTGAAATTCAGATCTGCTCAGATCTGTTTGGTAGTGGAATAGATATGACTTTAATGAATTCATTGATACCAATCAATAGATATAAATTTAAGGACCTCAATGAATATATAATAAATTTAGTTTATACAAAACTTAGGTTATATACAAGTGTTGAAAAATGCATTGTGTCAAGTCCTATTTAATGATCTCAAAAAAAAAAACTCAATGAAGATACAAAATATAATAGATTAAAAAATTAAGCTATGTAAACATTGAGAAAAAGAGTTGGCAATAAGACTTCCAACTTATTAGCTAATAGTCTTTTTGATAAAAAACAATTGAAGTATACAAAAATTAACTATTTAATTTTTCTTATGTACAATTTTGAAGAGAACAAAAATATGTGTAGTCAAAGGCAAAGTAATTGAAGGTCAATGTTTAAGCGAAAGCTATAGTTCTGGCCTTCAATAGGGACTAATAATATATAAGTAAGCTATATGTGTAATGTTTTCTCATGGAGAATAAATAATGTCTAGTAACTTTTTTTAAAGCTAGATTAATAAAGGTTCTTTCTAAAATAAAGATTAAAAACAACAAAATGATGTTATATGCCATTACAGGTTGGTTATTTTTTACTCTATAAAGTGTAATAAGACATATCAATTTAGACTAAGCATTTAGACTAGATTGATGATGATTATAAGATTTAATTATTTTATGTCTTTTTCTCTTATATTCATGTTCATCAACATAGAAGTTGGTATTTCTTCCATTAAGAGTATGGCTATGACTAGGTACCTAATTTACAAGTATGCAATAGTACAATGAATAATAAAAATGAGAAGCTTCCTAAGATTACTTCTAACTCTAGTCAAAGTCACCTCCAACATAAAAGGGGTTGGCATAAAGATTCTAATTCTTGTTTAAATTATTGGAGAATATGTATGACGTCACTCTACAACATATTGATACCATTAAAAATACTATGACATCTAAATTTTAGAAGACTTTTGGTGAAATAAAGAAATAGGGAATAAGAGAAAAGTAAGATACTATAAAGAGGTCATTAACCTCAATCTAGAAGATCAAAAGTACCTCTTTGTTATAGCTAGCTTAAAGAAGAAAATCAACATTGCTAAAAGAAGAATGAACTCTCACGAGCTTCATAGTGAAATAGAGCATTGGACTATTTCTAAAACATCATGGGATGAAGGAATTTGTCAACTTTGTGATATTAAGAAGGATGGAAAGCACTTTATCTTAGAATGTCTAGCACATACCCACATCAAATCATAATTTCAAAATATTTGTAACAATACTTACATTCCATATTAACTCAACAAAATTATAAATAAGTGAGAAAGCTTCTCTTCAATAATTCTTTACTATTTTTCTTAAGATCCAAAAAATCAAAATTAATTTCATTAAATGATTATAATAATTATGATCATAGTCATCATTGTCACTTGAATTATATTTTGAAAACTGTTAAAATTTCAATAAATCTTAAATCTAATTAATATATGTATATATATATAAATGTTCGAAGTTAATTTCATATTAATTTTTTAAAAATTGTGGAATGTCATTACTAAATGTAAATTGTGTTTACTAGATTTAGTTAACGTGAATCTCTTAAAAGCAAGTCACATCATTATGTCATTATAGTTGGCTTGTCATATAGCAATGTTACCACGGAGACATGTACCTTGA
>ML790379.1:734247-799743 GCA_009831015.1 Picea engelmannii | reverse complement strand
CTTAGAATCCAAACTTCATAGGGTTATTGCTTGTGAATAGTAAAAAAATGATCCTATTGTTGAATACCAATCCCTACCACTAATTGAAACACAAGAACTCTCAATATGTGTTTCTTTAATGCATGGACTTGGGATCTTGATACTTTTAAATTTTTTCCCTCTATTCAACAAGACAAGGTCTTAATGATGGTTGATCCTATAATTACACTCAACATCCTATATTAAAATATACTTTAAAATAATGGTCCTCTAGCTAGCACTTCTAAACAATTCGTCATCAACATCTTAGCCACAAATACATTCAATGCTTAAGATGTATTGGTTCATAATATGGAACTTACTAGGGTATATCATAACCTCAAGTGCATATTTTATGTTGTAGATTTATTAGATTCATAAATGTTGTACTTGGTATGTCAAAACTCGATTCCTTGGATACATATATACTCCAATAACCATTGTGAGAAATTTCTCTCCTTTAAACAAAATGGTTGAGAGGCCTCTAATCACATGATGAATATCTACATTGGCTTCATGTCACATTTGTACCATAAAGGGGAAAACACTTATCATCAACCTATAGTTCGAGGTATATGTTAATCAATACTCCAGAAATATAAGGTGGGTTCGCTAGTGATGCACACCAAGCTCATTAGATAAGGGAAATTAGGATTTTAGTATGTTGTCAATCAATTGGTGCGCACTCTTGGTTTGGAACTTTTTCAAATACTTGAAACACATCCTTGATTTCTTGAGACAATGTGGAAACTTATTATAATTTCACGTAAATTCACTTTATAGGGGTTACTATAGGGACCTTGTTACACATTATTTTCGTCACCCCCATGACCATTGATGATATGTATATTTCCTATTTCTCTGTTTCCTGAAGGCTATTGAAGAAATAAGTCTTTCCCCTGAGAAATGGAATCATCTTTTCTTTATTGAAAGACCCTATCAAATAAGATCGTCGCACCTTGCTAGTGTTAAGGGTGCGACGATCCCCAATCGTTGAATGCTGCACCACAGTGGCTTGTGACGTCATCGCATGTTTCTCATGTTGAGGGTGTGACGATGCTCAAACAAGGAAAAAAGGTGAATTTATTGAAGGTTCTAGAATGGAATATTCGAAAGGATGAGGTGGCCTCTGATTGGTTTGGATCTCACTCGATTCTCTGATTTAGCGGGATCATCCTAATCTCTTCATCCATCCCTCTTCACTCTATATAAGGATGGATCTCTCATGGTAAAAATGAGGCTGGCTTATGTACGAAGAATTCTTCTAAAGATTGTGCTTGTGATAGCTTTGCTTTAGCTCTCCAAGTTAGGTTGTGAATACTCTTCATCAAAATCATTCGAGCAAAGGTGTGTGTGTTGAGGAAAAGGGCCATTAGAAGGGACCTTTCAACATTAAGGCATATGTTTTATTCTCCACTTTCATCAATATAATGTAGTAATACATTTCTTCCCTATAAAAGTGTCTCCATTTTCATTGCATAGCTCCTTGATCTTATGCATAGGTTTTCATTGGAATATATATATCATTGCTCTCTCTTTGTTGGTTTGTGCTTCTCAACAGGTTCAATATTTCACATACCTTGAGATGGAGCGAGGACAACACTAGCAAGGATCAAACGACATTTAAAAAATACGTCATTTATCCCTCATTGAACTAGCATACATTACAATGGAAATCTAATGAGAAGTTTCTATTCTGTCATGTTTTGTTTTAATTTCTTGTTGAAGTTAGGGAGATTAGTTTGTGTCAACACTTAACTATTTGTCCAGTAACTAAATTGACGATCATACTGGGGAATGCCCTCTTTTTGTCTTTGATTCTTTTTTCTTTTGGCTTGCCTGCTTTTGTTGATTTTTCATTCTCTAAGTCACTAGGTGGTCGAAGTTGACTCTCAGATCCTGAAAATTCATTGAAAAACCTTGTCCTCTTTTCATTTTTTCTCAAGTTTTAGTCATCGTCGCACCCTACTGTGAGGACCAGTGTGACACCGTCACACTATGTCCTTCTACTGCCTGTGACGATACCTAAACGTCACACTATGCCCTTCGGCTACCTACAACGATTCCTTAAGAATTTTTTTGAGTGGCAGTCAGTATTTCTCTTTACCCAGATTTTTTATCATTTCTTGGGGTGAATTTTTGGTCATGTTGAATGATTATTCACAGCTTGGTTTGCAATTCTTAGTTGATCTTGATCATTTTTTCAAGTTTTTAAGGTCTTTCTCAAAGGCTTCAAAATTCTATCTTTCACTTGTTGTTGCAAGGGTATAATCTCTGGGTTTCATCCTTGAGTGCTTGTCAGTAAAGTTGTTAATGATCTTTTCTGAGTTTTTGATTGTTGTTGATTAGAAAACAATTTTGATTTCATTAAACAAATATGTTTTCTTGCTTTTTCACTTTTGGTTATATTGTGATTTAAGTTTGGGGAATTGCGTTGTGAGTGCATTCATTTTCTTGAACAACTTTTTCTTTCTACTTGATTCAGATCTCTGTTTTTATTGAAAAGAAAAAGAATTGAAAATTATCTTTCCATTCATAGTGTTTACAAGAAACTTTTTGCATTCTAGCTTTTGTTTAAAAGAGAAAATTGGAAAATTTTATTGCTTTGATTGTTTGGTATCAACATTGTTTAAAGTTTAAAGGAATTGTATTTTGCAACTTGTTGTGTTTTGGAAAAAAGAAAACCTTCTCCCTTATGTAATTAGATTTCATCGAACGAAAATATTGCATCTCATCTCTCTTTGCATATTTTTGAGTCAAGGTCAAACGCTTCATTAGTTTCATCTCCGCTTCCTTTTTGAGTAAAAAAAAACCATTAAAATTAAGCGTAATCTTAAAATTTATCTAGCAAATTTTATTTTCTAGAACTCTTGTACACCAACATTAACTAGGGCATAGAGCTTTGGAATAGGTTGTGAGGAATAATCTCCAAAGCATCAAAACAAACAATAACATCTTGTGATAGGGAGAGTTAAACCCACTTACTACATTTTGTCCTGGGAAGCCCTTCTATCACAAGGGTCAATCACGAGGTCGTATTAAGGCCAAAAAAGTTACTCACCTTGCTTTGTTGGTCCTAGTGTAGTGAATGCACGTATTATTGGGGGTCACTTGAGAAGAAAATTCCGTGTGGACCTTTTTGAAGAGATTTCGGGCTTAGATACCCTGCCCTTGCGCGTATATTGGACCGTTGACTGCTTCCCCATGCATCATTGTCGTAATTGGTAACCTTAGTAGCCTACATATTTAGGGTCTTTACATGAGGTGACTATGGAGGGGGAAGTCTTCACGGTACCTGGAATCGACATTGGCTAAACTCACTCGGGCTCCTTGGAGGGTATACCCACTATTATGTGCGGGAGATTGCACCAGGGTGTAAGTCCGTTAAGTAGGCCGTCAACGTAAATTTTCCACCCGCTTTATCCCAACCCCTTCTTGTCTTGATCTCGTGACGTTGGATTTCATCACCAACTAGTGATTTCGAAATAAGAAGGTTTGTTTGTATGCTTGATATCTATATTTTATTAGTGAGTGTTGTTTGTCTTCTCTAGTTGGCCATAGATCTTTTTTATTTTTTATTGGGTGTGACCAACATCGACCCTCGCCGTTCACGTTGGATGCAAGGATTGCCTCCAGAAGAACCAGAAGAATACACCCCCTTGATTCCTAATTCACCAGAGGGTCCTTCTCCTGAAGGAGCAGTCAATAACGACACATCCTATGAGATCCAGGTTTCTACTCCATTGGTTGAACCATCACTCCCTGTAAATCCATTATTGCACACTCCCCAAGACCCTGTTTTGCTCAGAATAAATTCTTCTGGAGACGTTGTTGTTGAAGACTATCCTAGAATACCTTTCGGACCTTTCGTAGAGTCCGGCGTGGATGAACCACCTTTTCCTAGTGAAGCATTTATAACACATGTTCAAACTTCTGGAATTTTTAATCCCAATTCTATCCCAGTCCCTTCTTTATGGAGAACTCCCTTTGTATGCAATATTTTTGATAAACTAGGTATGAGTCCAAACCAACCTACATCACCACACGTACCTATTACTTCTACTTCTTATACAGTAACTCCAAATCATTTACTGGCACGACAAGTAATATTTCTACAGTTTCAAATCCGCCATTGGTTGGTACACATACAATTCTTCCTAGCCAGTTCACTAGCTCTACTACAGTCCCACAAGTTGCACCTTTTTCTATCGGAAGTTCGATAACAATTCAAGATCCTATTGGAACACACTTCCATCTAGACCAAATCCATCACTTCCACCTGGGTATAATTCTCTTAGTAGTTCTATTACTAACCCTACCCAGGGTCCATCTGGAGGACCTAGTCTTTTTGTTCCACCTGGGTATAATGCTCTTAGCGGTTTTATTCCTAATCCTACCTAGAGTTTACCTGGAGGGCCTAGTCTTACTCCACCACCTGGAGGATCTAATCTTCCTGGACCAAGTAGCTCCAATTTTCTTGGAGGCACAAGTCATCATTTTAATTCTGGTTTTCAACTTCCTGTTGGAGGATACTCATTTGGGGGTCCACCCCAAGTTGGGGGACACAATCCAGTTTATGAGAAATCTATGCATGGATTACAATCCCAACCTTGGAATTTTCCTTTTCAGGAAAATCAACAACTGCACGGGGAAAAAATCCTTAAAAAAATTATTTTGTACCTTCTTATCCCGGGAAGCCTTTTCCAGGCACTGTAAACCCTACCTGAGGTCAAGCTTTCCAATCCAATGCTCCTTTCCAAGGCGGCATGCCAAATCAACAAACTAATGTTGGCTACTTGACTCAAAATCCTCCTCAACCAAGTTTGACTAGACCCTCTAACTATTTGCAAACAACTTATGGTCCTACTGGTATACCTATGATATTACCTCCCCAAAATTATTAGTTTCCTCAAGTTAATAGACAATTTCCATTTCTAGCTACTTTGGATTTACCGGGTTTGTCTCGAATTTTGAATGATCCTATCTTACATTCTCCTTTTTAGCCGCTTATACCTGCTAAATTACCATCATACATTCCAAAGTTTGACGGTCAATCGAGAGAAGATCCAAACAATCATGTCATGACTTTTCATCTTTGGTGTTCATCCAACTCCTTGATGGATGACTCCATACGACTACGTCTTTTTCAATGCACTCTTACGGGTTCAACTGCCAAATGGTACATCAAATTGCCAAGAGGTTTCTTCAATGATTTCAACGCCTTAGCCATGGATTTATTGACACATTACCAACTTCCGATACAGTATGAGTCAGAAACGAAAATTTTAATTTCATTTAAACAATCCTCTTCTACCCACATCTCAGATCATATTCATGAGTGGAGGAGGAGACGACGATTAATAAAATTTCCTCTTCCTGATCAATTATTGGCTGAGTGGTTCACAAAGTCACTCATTGGTCCTATAGCTCGTGATGTTTCCATGGGAGGTTTCATCATTGAAGAACAAGCAATCAGTCGTGCCCGATACTTGGATCTCATTTATTCTCAAACAAGCACATTGTATGACTTGATTCCTGATGCTCCTCGCCCGTCTACAAATCCAACCCCAATGCTTCATGTAGCATATCATGATGTTGATGGTGTGATTGAATTTTTTTATATAGAGAGTCAGACAAAACAAGTCAATCATTCCAATCCCAAACCTACTACTACCAATATACAAAATGCTACTCCTCCTGTTGCTTCTCCCAGTAAAACCTTTAATGTGAATACGGTCCAATCTACGACTACCGATAAATCTCAAAATAAGAAGAGAGGGAAGGGTAAGAATAAAGAGGATAAAAATAATAATCAACAACCAGATAAACCAAAAACTCAACCTCCCGATGATAAAGAAAAGAAAAAACCTCATTATCCTTGCCTTATTTGTGGCAAGGACCATTACATGAATGATTGTCCGAGACGTGCGGAAGTTACTTGATTCCTCCAAGGAACCGAGACTCCCCCTATGCCTGGAATTTTTTCACAACCTTTTCCTTCTCAACAACAGGACCAACTGGTTATTCATGACCAACCTTCTCCCTCTACCAACTCTTATGTGTACTGGTGACTCCAAGAAAAATGAAGTTGTAGTCGCTACTCGAACCGAATATTATTCTCCTTCGAAAGAGAAAGTTGATGATCAACCTCCTCCATAGGCTCCGACTCCCAATGGTCCTCTTCATCTCAAATGACCTAATCCTGATATAGTCATACGTCTTCCTCCTAAGGGCATCATTTGTAAGTCATCATTTAACACACATGCACGTGCAACTCAAAACTACAATATTGTAGAAGATCTTGCACATGCACCATCTGCGATGTCGGCTCTCAAAGTCTTTCAAAGTTTTCCTACTCAACGGAAGACACTGTTAAAGGCTATCGATGGAATCAATCCTATAGATACAAAATTGATAATATTTGACTTGGAATATCACATCCGAAGACTCCCTCATCAATTAGCTTTTCAAATACAAGTAATTGTGGAAACAAAGAACATTTGTTGAAGGGGCTTCGACTTGCGTAATGTTCCTCACTTGTTGGAAAGCCATAGGCTCTCCTGCCCTTACCGAGTCACATAACATGTTAAAAGATTTTAATGGTACAAGTTATAAACCTTATGGTGTTCTTCCTGCATTATCTATTGCATTAGAAGGAAAATTAGTTACTGTCAAGGTTGAAGTGTTCGATGCACCTCTCGATTACAACCTCTTACTTGGATGTAGTTGGATTGATTTTATGCGCGCTGTTGTTTCTACTCTTTTCCATGTGATACATTTCCCTAACCAAGGTAAATTTGTTACAATATATCAACTCGCCTTTTTTAGTTCTGATTCACGCACTAGTAATGTTCCATTTATAGCAAAAACACCTCCTGGTTATGAGAATTTCGGTGTAAGTCTTTTGAAAGATTCATCATTAATGGGAACCTTCCCCTTTCGACCACTCAATGTTCCTCCTCCTCTTGTCGCTTCTATTAACATGATTTCGACCAGTGTTAGCACAATCTCTGAGTCCTATGACCCTTGGATAGTACCTAGCTTGGAAGAATGTTCTCGTTATGGCGACCAAATGCCATTAACTCTGGTTGAATTGACTTATCAAGCTATTCAATCAACATCTCCTTCTCCTCACTCTCCCTTTGATACGTCTCCTGATCCATTTCACACGATATTTCACACTGATGAAACAATCATGGCGGTTATGTCTGTGGAAGACACATAATGGGACAATGGACATCATCGTTCTATCCTCTTCCTCGAACCTGAGACTATCAAGAGTTACAGAAGGATTTCAAATCCATTTGTAGTTATCGATTCCCCCCTAGTTTCTGACCCAACACGTGATGTTTTGTATGAAGGAAACTTGGGAAATATTTCACCTACCATCCCTCTAGATATTTCAATTAAGCCTGGAATTGTGGAAAATGTTCACATAGGTGCCTCATGTTCTCTTGATGAGATCCAAACTTACAAGGTCCTTTTCCAAGAATATCGTGATGTATTTTCTTGGAGTTACGAAGAGATGCCTGGAATTGATCCAGAGATCGTTGTACATGAAATTAAGACATAACCCGATGCTAAGCCTGTTTGACAACGACTTTGCCCAGTTCATTCACGAAAAGCCGCTGCCATCAAACTTAAAGTTGAGAAACTTCTTAAAGATGGTTTTGTCTACCCTGTGGTGTTGACTGATTGGGTATCCAATCTAGTTCCTGTCATGAAGAAATAAGGAACGATCTGTGTGTGTGTTGATTATAAGGATATTAATAAGGCTTGCCCTAAAGATAATTATCCAACCCCTTTTGTCGACCAGATAGTCGATGAATGTGCCATAAGTGAATTTTTCTCTTTGATGGATGGATTTTCCGGCTATAGTAAAATAAATGTTTTACCCGCAGATCAATACAAAACTTCCTTTATTTGTCCTTGGGGTACCTTCGCGTACCGTAAACTCCTGTTCAGTCTCAAGAATGTTGGTGCGAATTTTCAAAGCGCTATGTCTTATGACTTTGATGATATCAAGTATATTGTACAACCTTATCTTGATGATTTATCGGTGCATTATATGCGTCGTCAAGATCACCTGACACACTTACAAGCTATTTTCCTCCGGTGTCAATATTACCGTATACGATTGCATCCACATAAATGTGTTTTTTGTGTGGAATCTGAACGAATTCTAGGATTTATTGTTTCTACGCATGGGATCAGAGTGGATTCGTTGAAGGTTGAAGCCATCATCAATTTGCCTCCTCCTTCTACCTTATGCCAACTCCAAAGTTTGTAAGGGAAGACAAAATTTCTACGAAGGTCGATTCCTAACTATGCCGAACTAACGAAAGGTTTCACTCGACTTTTTAATAAGGGTCATGATTTTGTGTGGGACGAAACTGCTAACAAAGCATTTGATGCTTTAAAACTTGCATTAACCCTCAAACCACTATTATATCCTCCGGATTATAGTCATGATTACTTCCTATATTTGAATGCTCCGGATCACACCATCGCCATGGTTCTGATCCAAGAGGATGATTCACAATATGAACATGTCATTTACTATTTAAGTTGGAGTCTTACAACCACCGAAATAAAATACATGCATGTGGAGAAATTGGCCTTGGCAGCTGTTCAAGCTGTCCAACATTTCCATCACTATATCTTATTGTGCAAAACCACGATTATTTCTGATTGCAACCCTATGCAACATATTCTTACACAAAAATTGCTAGAAAGAAAATACTCCAAATGGATTGTGATTCTCTAGGAGTTTGATTTGGAGTTTGAGAAAGCGAAGTCAAATAAATATTTGGTCTTTGCGGAGTTGATATGTGACCTTCCCTACGCTGATACAGAAAATGTGGTAGAATATTCTTTTCCTGATGAATATATCTTTTTGATCAGTTCCAACGATATATGGTATGTAGACATCATTATTTATCTCCAAACCCAAACTTTCCGGCCTGATGTATCTCGTGTAGATCTTTGTCGTATTAGGTACCAAGCCCGTCAATATATTATCCTTGGTGATACTCTTTACCGTCATGTCATTGATTCCATGTTTCAACGATGTTTGACATATGATGAAGCTGAGAAAGCACTAAATGACTGTCATTCTGGAGCATGCAGCGGTCATATGTCTGGGTATGTCACTTCCCAAAAGATCCTACGAGCTGGTTACTTATGGGATTCTCTTTTTAAGGATTTCATTCTCGCAGTTTAGAAATGCCACGCTTGTCAAACCTATAATAATAAGATTCGATCTCATCCTGCTCCTCTTTATCCTGTAGTTTCCATTGGTCCATTTACTAAATGGGGTATTGATTTCATGACATGTAACCTTCACTCGACTGGGGGGCATGGATACATCATTGTAGTTGTGGATTATTTCACTAACTGGTCCGAGACGATGCCTACATTCGATAACACTGGGAAAACTGCAACACTTTTCATATTGAATCATACAATCACTAAGTTTGGTGTCCCTCAAGCCATCGTCACCAACCATGGCACCCATTTTCACAATTTTATGATGTCTGAGCTTACCGGTAAGTTGGGTTTACGGCATGAAAACTCAACCCCTTATTATCCACAAGCCAATGGCCAAGTTGAAGAAATCAACAAAGTTTTAACCACTATGCTTCGACGGATGGTAGGGTTTATAAGTCAAGTTGACATACAATGTTTTTTTCGACATTATGGGCCTATCAGACGTCAGTTAAATCTGCTATGGGGTTCACTCCTTTCCAATTAGTGTATGGTATCGAAGCCATTTTTATGATCGAATGTGAAATTCCATCTCTGAAGCTAGTCGTAAAACTTCTCCCCAACACCACAACCGAATAAGAATGTTTATTGTATTTAATGCAATTAGACGAGACTCGCTGTGATGCCGCGTTAGTAATAGAAACCCAAAAGAAATGCATTAAGGCTCAATACGACAAACATGTTAGACCTCTCATTTTTTCTGAAGACGATTTGGTTCTCCTTTATGATCAAGATCGTGACTTGTTGGGGGCAGGTAAATTCGATCCCATGTGGCGTGGTCCTTATATCGTTAAACGAGTATTAGAGAAAGGGGATTATGAGCTAGTGGATTACGATGGAATTCCTTTGGGTGAACCCAAAAATGAGATTTACCTAAAGAAGTACTAAGCTTAAAATGTTTTGCATGAGTGATTTGTACTTTAATGTATCATACTCTAGTGTGCTTTTTGTTGTTTTTTTTTTCTGCCCTCAAACTGCTTACCTTGCCTTGTGCTTGGTTTCCATATGTCGACGTTCTCGCTACCTTATATCGGCTTTGCTGATGTTGCTAGTCGGAGTACTGGAAATCTCACGTCTATTGCATGGGAAATCTATTCACCTACAGACAAGTTGATCAATCTACATGGTATTTTCCTTGGTCGTGCAACTAATAACATTGCAGAATATAGTTCGGTCATTGAGTTATTGACTGACGCTATTTCACTTGGCATCCGTCATCTAATTGTACGACTCAATTCTCAACTTGTGGTGCTGCAATTAAGCAACATCTATTCCATCAGAAGTCCTACACTCTTACATGTATACTTGAGAATTCACCTCTTGGAAATGAATTTTGATTACATT
The DNA here is from genome assembly GCA_009831015.1 of Picea engelmannii. Lineage (NCBI taxonomy): Eukaryota > Viridiplantae > Streptophyta > Pinopsida > Pinales > Pinaceae > Picea > Picea engelmannii. The sequence continues at coordinate 789,114 of ML790379.1, read as the reverse complement.
GAATATCAAAACATTCCTAGATATCTAAATACATTAACATATGCTTTAGCCAATTATGTTTTAGATATAAATTTGCGCAATTTATAAATCCAAACACAAACACATAAAGACAAGTAAGCTGATAGAAGTTTTTGTATTATAACGCAAAAAGTTACAAAAAAGTGTGTCCCGAGACCAAAATATTGAAGCACATGGATTCATCTACATCATAGATGTTTCTCATGGTAACAAACTACTACCTGTGCTACACAACAGAGCAGTCGACCAATAGATGCTGAAACACCAACAATATGGCGTTGGTAACGTTGAGGTAACTCATCCACAATAATGTCAGGGATGTCCATAGTCAATACCTCAAGGTTGTGTTTGATCTACTAGAGATCCTAAATTACTACTCCTCGACCTGCCATTGTGCCTACCTCTCCATGCCTTTGGATTGGAGATGACCCTCGAGGACTGAAAGGTGCCACATCTGCATTTTGAGAGCTTTTGATTAGTCTCAGATACATAACATACAAATTTCATAATTAAAATACAAAAAAACAATATATAATGAAAAAGTCATTTTTACCTATGTCTCCCCAATGTGAACCCTCGGGTAGTGACAAATCGGGATCACCACAGAAATAATCCCCAACATAAGCATAATCCTCGATCATGATAACCTGATCTCTTAGCCATTGGAAGACGATAGGCCCATATGTAAAAGTTGGGACGCCACCATGGCGTGCAATCAAGTCAACCCATCTCTTCATTTGAGGATCTCGTGGAGTGGGCACACCCCAATCCACATGATGAAGACATAAAACTGGGACCCTTTCTAGGAAAAATGACACCAAAATTGATCCATACCCAAATTGTTTCAACTGACCAGTCCTGCACTTTGTTAACTATTTTTTCATATTCTTGAGGAGGCCCTCACACCAGTTGAATACTCGAGGCTCCATGCACTCAATGACATACTGAAGATGATTCTGCAAGGCCATGTGTGGAGCTGTACTCCCAGCCACACGGGTGATGGTGAAGAGTATGGTCCTCAAAGATAAGTCAAGGACATTCTTTATGGGAACCTTACCACTATGTTTCTCCGTATCAGCCCAACAATGTTGTGCGACATAGTAATCCATTGGCTCACCTCTTCCTCTGCTTCCTGATAGTGACACTCGAGACCCATGACGAGATAAACCGGTCAAGAAATATATGTCTTCAATCTCTAAAGTGAGTGTATGTACCCTAACATGGAAAACTTGTTAATTCACATCCCACATTCATACTAAGTGCTCTAATAGAACTAATTGGGCCCTCATGCCCTACACTTTGAAGAACTTAAGCAAGCCGCACTGTTGAAGTGACATAACTGTGTTGGGATCATTCCCTGAAAGATAATATTCCTCTTCATGTTCTCTTTCCCACCATTTGAGCATGATGAATTGTGGAAAGTCTTCCAAACAACATTTAAAGATAAATTAGTTCATTGAAAGTCTGAAACTCTGGGCTTACCTAGTTCATTTTTTCTTTTTTCTTTTTGAGTTGTAGTCGTTGCAGGTCCCAGGTTTACCACAGTGTGACATCGTCACACTTTGTCAGTGTAACCCCTAAGACGACCCTAGATCGTTGCAGTTCCCGATATAGAGAGCCTGCAACAATCTGGAGGCGCTTTCCCCTTTGAAAATTTGTCTATGAAACTAAAAAATGAACATAAAAACTGAAGAAAATTGCTATAGAAAGAGAGAGGAAAGGAAGAGAACTAACCTCACGGAGACGGCTCGAAAAATCGTCCACGAATCACGCCGGAATCGTCGCTTGAAGATCGGGGAAAAATGAGGGTTTTGACACTAGTTTTGGTGAAATACAAATAAAATGGTAAAATTGAATTTGTTTTTGACTTATATAACATATTTTACCATTTTTGACCTAAAATTAAATTATTTTTCACCTATGTTAAAGCTTAATGAACATTTCAAAGTGTCAATATTACAGGATACAAGTTGGACGATTGGAGTTTTGATATGGATCAACCCTTTTAATCATTTTTACGTGTTTTTGAAAATAGTTTGATGTAAAAATGCTTTTAAGTTTTTTTAGTAAAAAACATCGAGCATAGTCTTTGTTCTTTCTCACGCTCGTAAATCTATGAGAATGCAACCGAGTAAACTTTTATCAATTTTTGGGACTTGTAAAGGCTATACGAAAAAGGAACCCCCTGGAGTCCTCTTTAAGCTCTTTTCAAACTCCCTAAACATGAAAATATTACCGAACGATCTTGCTTTTTTCACGCTCGTTAAAGTATTTGAAGAAAACGTCTGTTGAGTGGTAGATTATATTTTTTTCGGTCTCATCAGACTACTTTACAAAAAATGACATTTTGGAGTTTCCTTTAAGTGTTTTTCAGACTCTCTAAACATGAAAAACCCTTGAGTTTTATTTCTTTAGACTTGTAAAACAAACATCGAAAGGCCCATATGGGACCGCACCACTCCTTCCTAGGGTTCGTTAAAAATACTCCGAGGGACTCATCCGAAGGATGAGCTTACAATTCAAGCATATGTTATCCTACTCAAGCTTGTGTAAAAATAGAGAGGTACTCACCAGAAATGGTGGGGGAAAAATTGGGAAAGAAATGTATATCTGTATCTATGTTAGTGGTAGTAAGTCACTCTTGAACATGACACCCCATTTTCATTGTTGTATCTGGGTTGAGAAATCCATTTTTTTCTCGTTTGATTATCCACAAGTCTGTATATTGGTCCTCCTTGAGTAAATGTTGCCAAGAATTTTTTTTCATCGTTCATATGTTCAAGACAAGTTCAATCGAAACAAGCCTTCTATCGAGTCAACCATCTGCAGTCCTCAAACTCTTACCATATCGACCTTCCCTGAGTCAGTCTTGAATCACTTTATACTCTGATCTACTTCAAATTTGTTACATGTTTCGTGTCATTTATGGAGGATACATTAAGGCCCTCCTATGACGAGTCTTTTCCTGTCGACTTCAACTCAGTATCTAGGAATTAGACTTAGAAATCATTTAGTACCTTGGAGCCTGCATGCCTCAATGGAAGGTTTCCTCGTTTTCGACAGTGGGTTCACATCATTGGCCCCTGATTGGAAAATTCCATCAAGTGTTCAACTTCAACTCATTAATTCACATTCGTTGGATTGTACTAGAGTACCTTGGGGGTCATTTACATCAATGGTAATTTCCCTCACACTTGTTAACGATATTCATTAATGACCGATAACCAAGTGGTTTCTACCATGTTTGAATTCAACATCTGTAATCACATGGATAGATTCATACTTCGGGACGATGGAAATGAAGACCATGAACACTATCACTTGGATCTAGGTTGCAATGGAGTATTCATAATTCTGTACTAACACATAGATCCACCGTGTATTTCTCATGGCTATGTCCAAATTTGAGTCTTTATAGCATAGATCCATAGTGTATTTCTCATGGTTATGATGAATCATAATGACATGGATCCACAGTATATGATTGATGGCCATGATTCAGTTGAAAGTTATGGTTAAGGTCATTTGTAGTTTGAGTATGGGAATGCCTACCTCAGTAAATGGTATGTTATTATGCAGATGCTTGTTTTTTGACAGGTTTCCGACTGATGTGCTCCTTGTCCTCGACACACATTCTACAAAGTATTTCAATAGTCATGCGTTCCAACTTCATACTTTGGGGGGCATTATGTTACACATTATTTTTGTCACCTCTGTGACCACTGATGATATGTGTATTGCCTATTTATTTGTTCCCTGAAGGCTATTGAACAAATAAGACTTTCCTCTGAGAAATGGAATCATCTTTTCCTTATTGAAAAACCCTATCAAAGAAGATCGTCACACCTTGCTAGTGTTAAAGGTGCAACGATCTCCAATCGTCGCATGCTGCACCATAGTGGCCTACGACATCGTCACAGGTTGCTCATGTTGAGGGTGTGACGATGCTCAAACAAGGAAACAATGTGAATTTCTCGAAGGTTCTAGAATGTAATCTTCGAAAGGATGAGGTGGCCTCAGATAGGTTTGGATCTCACTCACTGGATTATGTATGAAGAATTATGCTAAAGATTGTGCTTTTGATAACTTTGCTTTAGCTCTCCAAGTCAGGTTGTGCATACTCTTCATCAAAAGCATTGGAGAAAAGGTGTGTGTGTTGAGGAAAAGGGCCATTGGAAGGGACCTTGCAACAACAATGCATAGGTTGTATTCTCCACTTTCATCAATATAATGCAGTAATACATTTCTTCCCTATAAAAGTGTCTCCATTTTTATTGCTTAGCTCCTTGATCTTATCCATAGGTTTTCATTGGAATATATATATCCTTGATCTTTCTTTGTTGGTTTGTGTTTCTCAATAGGTTCAACATCTCACAAACCTTGAGATGGAGCGAGGACAACACTAGAAAGGATCAAACGACATTTAAACGATATGTCATTTATCCCTCATTGAACTAGCATACATTAGAATGGAAATCTAAGGAGAAGTTTGTATTCTGTCATGTTTTGTTCTAATTTCTTGTTGAAGTTAGGGAGATTAGTTTGTGTCAGCACTTATCGATTTGTCCAGTAACAAACCTACAAAGTAAATGGAGGAGGATGCGTGTGACACAAAATTGACAAGTGAAATTTTTATCTTTTAGAGTGATTTGAATAAGACTTTGTTTCTATTTAAAGAGAAAATATTTCTTACTCGCTACATCAAACATCAAATTTTTGGTATAGCTTATGGAATCAATAATTCTATGAATAAAATAGTTTACAATTCATTTATATCTCTGCCTTTGCAACACCTCTACTTTGTGGACCTTCACGTTCTTTTGTAACTCTATCTTGAATGGAAAAACACAGGTTTATATATCAAAATTTTGTAATTTGATGCTTCTTTAGATCATAAAGACATGTTTTTTCATTTAAATACCTCTTGTTTATTGTATCAAGAAATTTTTAAAATTTGACCCTGATTGTTTGTTTTATTCCTTCAAATTTGAGGAAAAATCTTCCTAATGAGGAGAAAATGTCGTCCACTGAACCCCAATAGTATTGTTATTGTGTTATTTTATGTGTAAACTTTTAATTTTTTATTAATATAGTGTTTGGTTTAAAAGAAATGAGATGTGGTATGGTAGAGAATGGTGGCTAGGATAAACCCTACCCACATTGTGATAATGCTTGGAGAGGCTAACATTGAGCCGATCTAAGCTGCATCACTTAGAGATTTGATTGCTGCATGTGAGATTCAATTCATGTTGTGGTTGTGTTGTGAACCAGTTCAAGGAAAAACATCACCTATGTGAAAAGCATAGGTTCATAGTCATTTTCACCTTCCCTCAGGTTCTATACTTGACTCTTGAAGAACTTGTGGTCTCTTTAAATCCAACGATTTTATGAAGAAGGCCGACACCCTCATGATGCCAAATTTTACTACATAATTGAGAAGAAATTGCTCCATTATCATGGAGAGAGCCTCGCTCGGTGAGTTACCCTATATCAATAGATATTAGTGGATATTAGATTGTTGGATTCCTAAGATGTCAGATAGTTGGTCTAGATTGATGGACAATTGGATAGTTGGTTGTCATTGATGTCAAACCTTGGAGATTGATGTTGTAGATTAATGCCAACCTTTGAGTATGTCCGATAGTGAATTTTGGTAGCACAAAGGTATGGGTAAGGGAACAACGTTTGTTTGAGGTATAAAGGAATGGATATCAATGAATATGTAGGTACGACTATTCTAGATGAATAATACACGTCATGCCATTTCCGTTGATATGTGGCACGCCACGTGGTTCCTCAAAGTTAGTGAGATATGGCCTTGTGAAGTTGGAGGACCCCTAAGAGTATTCTAGAAGCCCCTAGAAGGTCAACAAGAAGTCAATTACTCTAGAAAGTCTTCAAGAAGATTCCTAGTTAATGTGGTTGCAAGGAGAAATTAATTAAATAATAAAGTTGACAAAGTCTCTAAGTGGACAAAGTGGTTAAGTGGACAAAGTGGTTAAGTGGATACTTGGAGAGTATAAATAAGAGAGAAAGGGTCTCACATTAGCATCTATTTGAGTATATTGAATATCTACAAGTGACCGAGGTAACCAAAAGAGATTTAAGGAGAATTTTAGAGGGAAGGTGAAGTAAAGAAGGCCGAAATTCAAGGGAGGACAAAGTCTTTTGATGATGCTTTATAAGATCCATAAAACAAATATTCCACACGTGGCATGCTATACAAGTTCGCTTTCTAGAATAATCCAAAATTCAGTAAGATCTACCATTTTTGCTATAACTCCTTTTTTGGGAGGTTCCAAGTAGTGAAACCTGAAGGATTTGTAGAGAAGACACTGAATAATATTGTGTATAATTTTCAAACCTTTATGCATTACAGGTACATAGTTATTCTTGTTGCAAGTTAGGGTTGTTGACTAATCCAAAATTAGTCATGTGAGACTAAAGTAAAGTTTGATGAAAATGCTAGTCTCTTGTTGTTGAAGTTAAGGAAGGTTTGCAGGTCCGTGATCACATCTACTAGGTCTGTTACATAGTTACATGTATGTTTATATTCATGTTTTGATGATTACATTTGGTCATGACATGGTACATGCTTGAGGCTACATAATAGTGAGGTTTGACACATGGTTTTATGTAAGGGTTTATGGTATTTGGATTATGGATTTTCGATGTATTTCCAGAGGAATCTTGTTGGTTGTCTTGATGTATGTTTTGGTATATGGTTGAGGTATATGTTGAGTTCATGGATGAGACACTTAGTTGATGATTTGGAATATACATGAGGTGTATGGTATGGTGATGCTGGTACATTTTTATGAGGCGTAATTTGACTTGTTCTTGATACTTGATTTGTACATGATTGGTACATTGTTAGAGACACTTGTTGGTAATCTTGTTGGACATATTTTTAGTGATATTGACACATGGTTTATGGTTAATGTGGAATAAAGATCTTGGTATTGGTGATGGTTGTGAGGTGTTATGATGTGCATGTTTGATGCACTTGTGATGGTACAGATTGTGCTAGTTGTTGATGTACATGATTGGTTGATGAGATTATTGTGACAGGTTATTAGCATAGGTTATTGGTACAGGTTGCTTGGTACATGTTGTTATAGGCTGACATTGATAGAGTGACAATGGTTGATTCAGTGGTAGTGACGAGTTTTTTACATTTGGAACTTATATTTCAGGGCGACAAGATGGGGAAAGGATAGGTGGTTGGAGCCACCTTCCGGTTACAACCAAAGAACTAGGGAGTTGGAGCTTCCTTCAGGTTGGAGACTTAGAATTAGGGGGTTGGAGATTCCTTCTAGTTGGAGCTAGAGAATTGGGTGGTTGTAGCCACCTTCTAGTTGGAGCCTCCTTCTGATTGGATCCAGAGAATTGTAAGTCGATGCTTCCTTGAATGTAACTCTTAAAGAAATATAACAAAATAATTCCGTGGTTTTCTTCCGCATTGGGTATCTACATAAAATATTGGTGTACTGTGCATTGTGTGGATTTGTCTATTATTGTTTATTATGCACTGATGGATGTTAATTTTATATGATGCAATAACATATTACTGATGAATTGATGAACATTGTTGAGTAAGTTAAATTAATATACATTGTGGTTAAAAGGATTAATAAGTGGTACAAATTTCTCATTACCTATTGACCCCCCCTCTCAGTAATCCAACAATTGGTATCCGAGTAGGTTCCTTTAGGAAACAATGTAACCACTGGAAGGTAGTTCATGGAGAGCATTGGTATGTATAAAAATGGAATACCACAATTTGATGGACATAACTATGCATTCTGGAGAAGAATGATGAAAACATATATTAAATCACAAGGATTTGATGTTTGGAGATCAATGGTAGATGGATACAAAGCACCAATTGTTCCTCCAACAAATAAAGATGGAAAGCAACTTGAAGAAAATAATTCGAAAGCCAAAAATGCCATCTTGAATGGTTTGGTTGATTTAGCATATGTCAAAGTTATGCATCGTGACTCCACAAAGGAGATATGGGACAAACTTTAGAATGTTTATGAAGGAGATGCCAAAGTGAAGGAAACAAAGATTCAAACTTATAGAGGCCAATTTGAACAACTAAAGATGGAGGAAAATGAAAATATTGCAGCTTACGTTTTACGAGTTGATGAAATAGTAAATGCAATTAAAGGATCGGGAGAAGAATTTGATGAATCTATAATTGTTCAAAAAGTACTAAGATCTCTTCCAATGAGATTTGATTTTAAGATATCAACATTAGAAGAGAGAACATATATGGATTCGACAAGCATGGATGAACTACATGGAATATTCACAACATATGAAATGAGAACAAAACAAGAAAATCCATTTACAAAGGAAGCAACATTCAAAGAATCCAAGAAGACAAATAAAAAGAGATAGCAAAAGCCAAAGTCAGAATGTAGCTACAATGATGATTCAGAAGAAGATGAAGAAATGGAAAAATTTGTAAGAAAGTTGCAAAAGGGAACATGCAAATATAAAGGTAAGCTTCCATTGAAATGTTTTGATTGTGGTAAAATTGGTCATTTTGCAAATAAGTGTCCTTATGCCATAAATTCAGATAGTGATGAAGAGGAAGAGCCCAAGAAAGAAAAGATATATCAAAAGGGAAAATGGAAAAACAAAAAGAAAGCCTTCAAGAAAAATATATACTCAAGAAAAGACAGTTCCTCATCTAGTGAAGATGATGAAACCAACAATGATTCAGAAAAGGTACTATTTATGGATAAGGAAAGTAGAACAAGAAACTTCGACAGTTCAAAAGAAGAAGGTGAAGTCAATCTCATAGCTGAATTAATTAGTTCCTTAGAAGAACTAAGGAAGGAAAGAAAGAAAAACAAGTTACTCAAGAAAGAACTAAACGAAACTCAGAATATCAACTAAAAGGAAGTCAACCAGGTAATTACGAAGTTGAAAGTCTAGGTAGAAGAGTACAAAAGGATTGAAGAAATACTCAGAAGTCAACTAACAAAGAAGGAGAAGATGATTGAAAGGTTGGAAGCATAAGCAATCACTCTAAGAAAATATCTTCAGAAGAAGGACATGCAACAAGATAGCACCAAGATATTGGATAAGATCATCAACAATCAAAGGCCATACTATGACAGGTCTGGACTAGGATACAACCAAATGCAGACTGAGAAAAATTCAAGCTCCATGACGAAAGCAACATAACAAATGAGTTATGCAAAAGTTCTGAAAGGAAGGAATCATGGTCAAGAAGAATAAGAAAGAAATGAATACAGAAGACCCTCTACATTCAAGCAACAAGGAAGCTTCAATCATTATTAAATAAACAACCAAAGATAATATCTTTATAAGCCAAGGCATAATTACAGAAGGACTACACCGCAAGGAAAATAATTTACTCCTAGGTATGTAAATTTATTTTATGGTCATTATTTTTATTGTACTAAATTTGGACATAAGGTTGCAGATTGTAGAGATTATGAAAGAAATGATCAAGCAAGAAATGCTTATGTGGCCCCACAAAATATTGAATGTTACAAATGCCACAACTATGGACACACAACTCGAAATTGCATAAGCATGATAAGGCCTCCCATGAAAGAAAATGTTGATGTGGGACACAAGAAGGTCTAGAGAAGAAGTGAAAAACAAGAGGAGCAGGTAAATGAAGAACAAGTCCAAGGAATCGTACTTTCAGGATTTGCAACAACACAAGAACACGATGACTTTATAGGAAAATAGGAAAGTGTTCGAATTTAAGTGGAGGATGAAGAAGACGTCAAAACTTAGGATGATGACAAAATTCATAGAGAGAATGAAAGGGAAGATGTGTATACCGATGAAGAGGAAGATGACTCTGTATTAGAGAAAGTATTGTTCTGAGCCATTCGGCTTGGAGACTCCCAAGTAATATAAATAGTAGACAAGGGGAATCTATGCAGTAGCTGAGACAGATGGGTCAACATTGTGAACAATTGAGTAGCATAGTCTTAGAGAGTATGGGCATAGATGGATTCATAGATTGGTTCAGAAAGTGGTCCATAGATTAGTTCATATATTGGTTCAGAGAGTGGTTCAGAGATAAAGGAAAATTATCATAATGGATGATAATGACACATGAATATTTGAATGCTTATTCTTGAATTTTTTTCATATATGCCAGTTGATTACTTAAGGAAGAACCATTGGAAAATAACTCCAATAGGTTGAGGTATAGGTTGATGCATGTATGATGCATGGACAAGTCCAAGGATCATCAGAGGAATAAAAGATCATGGTATTGTTGAGTAGTTGATCAGTGTTCTGGTAGAGCAACAACATCCACAAAAATTCATATTGAAGTGATAACATATTGTTCACACTAATTACACGACATCTTGCAAAGAAGATAGGGGGAGTCATACCCATATGGGGAGGTATTTTCTTAACCATGATTGGTTAGAGTAGGTACTGTATCAGATCGATAGGGGGAGTTAATACTCTTCAAAGGGAGAGAGAAAGTAATAAGAGATATGAAGACATGGGGAGTATCCCTAAGGAGAGTTCAATAAGAGGGAGCAACCCCAAGGAGAGATACCCTTTTCCATTGATGTCAAAGGGGGTGAGATAGAAACATTGATGAGGAGTATGAGAATGAATGTTGTCATGACTAAGTGTTTCCATCAATGTTGGTGTTTCCATTAATACCAAGGGAGAGATTGTCATACAATTGGTCTAGATTGATGGACAATTGGATAGTTGGTTGTCATTGATGTCAACCCTTGGAGAGTGATGTTTTAGATTGATGTCAACCCTTAGATATTGATGTCAACCTTTTAGTATGTCCGGTAGCGAATTCCGATAGCGCAAAGGTATGGGTAAGGGAACCACGTTTGTTTGAGGTATAAAGGCACGAAGAACAATGAATATGTAGGTAAAACTATTCTAGATGGATAGTACACATCATGCCGTTTTTGTTGATATGTGGCATGCCACGTGGTTCCTAACGATTAGTGAGATATGGCCTTGTGAAGTTGGAGGACCCCCAAGAGTATTCTAGAAGCCCCTAGAAGGTAAAAAAGAAGTCAATTATTCTAGAAAGTCTTCAAGAAGATTTCTAGTCAATGTGGTTGCAAGGAGAAATTAATTAAATAATAAGGTTGACAAAGTGGTTAAGTGGACAAAGTGGCTAAGTGGACAAAATGGTTAAGTGGATACTTCTAGAGGAAACTACTTAGAGAGTATAAATAAGAGAGCAAAGGTCTCCCATTAACATCTATTTGAGTATATTGAATATTTGCAAGTGACTGAGGTAACCAAAGGATATATAAGGAAAATTTCAGAGGGAAGGTGAAGTAAAGAAGGCCAAAATTCAAGGGAGGATAAATTCTTTTGATGATTCTTTCTAAGATCCATATATCAAATATTTCACGCGTGACATGCTCTACAAGTTCGCTCTCTAGAATAAGTTAGAATTCAGCAAGGTCTTCCATTTTTTCTATAACTCCTTTTTCAGGAGGTTCCAAGTAGTGAAACCTAGAGGATTTGCAGAGAAGACACTGAAGAATATTGTGTATAATTTTCAGATCTTTATGCATTACATGTACATAGTTATTCTTGTTGCAAGTTAGGGTTGTTGACTAATCCAAAATTAGTCATGTGAGACTAAAGTAAAGTTTGATGAAAATGCTAGTCTCTTGTTGTTGAAGTTAAGGAAGGTTAACAGGTCTGTGATCACATACACTAGGTCTATTATAGAGTTACATGTATTTTTATATTCATGTTTTTATAGTTACATTTGGTCATGACATGGTACATGCTTGATGATACATAACATTGAGGTTTGGAACATGGTTTTATGTAAGGGTTTATGGTATTTGGATTATGGATTTGTGATGTATTGCTAGATGACTCCTGTTGGTTGTCTTGATGTATGTTTTGGTATATGGTTGAGGTATATGTTGAGTTCATGGATGAGACACTTAGTTGATGAGTTGGAATATGCATGAGGTGTATGGTATGGTGATGTTGGTACATCTTGATGATGCATAGTTTGACTTGTTATTGATACATGATTTGTACATGATTGGTACATTGTTAGAGGCACTTGTTGGTAATCTTGTTGGGCATATTTGTAGTGATATTGGCACATTGTTTATGGTTAACATGGCATAGAGATGTTAGTATTGGTGATGGGTGAGGTGTTATGATGTGCATGGTTGATGCACTTGTGATGGTACATGTTGTGCTAGTTGTTGATGTACATGATTGGTTGATGAGATTATTGTGACAGGTTATTGGCATATGTTCTTGGTACAAGTTGTTACAGGTTGAAAGTGACAGAGTGACAGTGATAATGGTTGATTTAGTGGTAGTGATAGGTTGTCTATATTTGACACTTATATTTCAGGGCGACAGGATGGGGCAAGGATAGGTGGTTGGAGCCACCTTCCGGTTGTAGCTGGAGAACTAGGGAGTTGGAGCTTCCTTCAGGTTGGAGCCTGAAAATTAGGGGGTTCGATCCTCCTTCTAGTTGGAGCTAGAGAATTGGGTGGTTGTAGCCACTTTCCGGTTGGAGATGAAGAACACAGGGGGTTGGATCCTCCTTGTGGTTGGAGCCAGAGAATTGGAAGTTCGTGCTTCCTTGAAAGTAGTTCTTAAAGACATATAGCAAAAAAATTCCGTGGTTTTCTCCCGCATTGGGTTTCCATGTAAAATACTAGTGTACTGTGCATTGTGTGGATGTGTCTATTATTGTTTATTATGCATTGGTGGATGTTAATGTTATATGATGCAATAACATATTACTGATGAACTGATGAACATTGTTGAATAATTTAAAGGAATATACATTGTGGTTAAAAGGATTAATAAGTGGTATAAATTGCTCAGTACTGATTCATCCCCCCTCTCAGTAATCCAACATAAGATGCAAGAAAAATGTTTATTTTTTCTTGTGAGAGAAGGTTCTTCCCATTTTAGTTCCAATCTAAGGAAGATCAAGATCTCATATTCCACTATAGGCCATACTCATGGGCTCACAAGGCTTGTATATAAATCACTGGACATTATATTTAAACCCTAAATATGAAATGACTTCAACCCTAGTGTGGATCCCTCTTCCTATATGTTCTTGATCTTCTGGGACAAAGAAACCCTTAATGATATAAAAGACTACTTGGGGGAGTTCATTAAAGAAAATGGACCTAATGGAGGCCAATACTCTTATGTTTGAATTGTTGGTTATGGGGCCTGATTATATTCCTGATTCATAGGTCTTTTTTTTAGCCGTGTTTATACCCCATGAAGACTATACACCCCTCCACATGGGGGCTCAGGGGCGAAGCCCCCAAAGGAAAATTTTCCGTGTAAAGGCATATTTTAATTTCAAATTCAATCTTGACTGTTCATGATTAAGTCACAGATTTGACGGTAGAGATTATGTTAGGGGTTTTTGTCCTAGAAGGAAACCCTCTTTTATGAGGGAATTGGATTACGACTATGTATTATTGTGAATATTGTATTATGAGATAGGAGACTATGAGAGAAAGAAGATGAAGTTACATCGGGTGTGCTGTAGGTTGTATCCCTTTATTTTTCTAGATAACGAAAGGAAGGACCTAGAAATTTCTCTGGTGGATATAGCCCACACTGGGTGAAACACGTATATTTTTGTCTCTATTGTATTATATATCTTCTGTGTTTTATTTTTGCATTTGTTTTATTTTATTTTTCCGTAATACTATTTTTCTAACAACTGATATCAGAGCGAAAGGTAACTCATAGGAAAAGAGGGTTCCTCATTCGAGTGGGATCAATGGAAAAAGATGGAAAGTTTAGGGTCGAGAAATTTAACGTCCAAAACTGCCAATTATGAAAGATGTAGATGGAAGATTATTTATATCAGAAGGATACATTCCTACCATTGGGTGGAATAAAAAAGAAGCCAATGACAATGAAGGACAAAAAATATGAGGTTCTTGACAAAAAGGCACTAGGAACGATATGGATGAGCCTGGAAGCGTCAATGGCTTTCGATATTTCAAAATAAAAGACAACAAAGGAGATGATGGATGCATTGGATAAACTGTATGAAAAACTCTCGATGCCCAATAAGGTATTTCTAATGAAGAGATTATTTAATATGCAGATGTTAGAATGTGGGTATGTTGCAGATCATTTAAATGAATTTAGTACAGTTACTAATTAGCTTAGTTTTTTAAAAGTGGAAGTTGATGATGAGGTCAGGGCTCTTCTAATCATGTGCTCATTGTTAGAAAGATGGAATGGCTTGGTCATGGATGTAAGTAACTCTGTATCTCATTCAAACACTTTAAAATTTGATGATGTTGTTGGTGTTATCCTTAGCAAGGAAATGCAATGGAAAATCACATGTGAGACATCAGAGAATGCGTTGACTGTGGAGAATAGAGGAAGACAAAAGGATAGAGGAAATGGCTCAGGGAATCGTGGGAATTCCTGGAAGGGTAGATCCAAATCTAGACTGGGAAAGATAGAGTGCTGGAATTATGGGAAGAAAGGACATCTGAAGAAATGCTGCAGAGCTCCAAAGAAACAAAGAGATGAAAAACAAGAAAAAAATCAAGAAGCAAATGTAACATGTGATGTATTACAAGATGCTTTGATTCTTTCTGTAGATAATATTTCTAAGTATTGGGTAGTAGATTCAATGGATTCATTTCATTCATCACCCCATAGGAAACATTTTATAGATTATGTTCAAGGTGATTTTGGACATGTTCATTTGGGTGATGATGCACCATGCAAAATTGTTGGAATGGGTAAGGTACAAATAAAGCAAAAGAATGGAAACCAATGGTTATAGAAAGAGGTAAGACATGTATCGGATCTAAGGAAAAATATAATTTCAACAGGGAAGTGGGCAAGTGAAGGCTATATATCTATATTTACAGATAAGACATGGAAGGTCACCAAAGGATCACTAATGATAGAAAAATGAGAGAATGTAGGTACATTGTATTTATGTACTGGTAATACTAATTATTCTATCTCTTTAGTTTATATAGGAGTGGATACAACACTATGGAATCATAGGCTTGGACACATGAGTGAGAAGGGGATGCATATACTTCACAAAAGAAATTTGTTGCCAGATCTTAAACAAATTGAATTGGATTTCTGTGAGCATTGTGTTTATGGAAAAATCCAGTTAACATCAAGTTGTGGTGTACAAAATCTTATCACCCATAGAAGATTGATATTTCACAATAATTGAAGATCCTTAATCATGCCAAGATGGCGACACATGTACTTCCATCCGTGACACCAAGAATCTTCATAGACAATCAAAATACTACATAAATGATTATTAATTATGAGAAATGATTTTTATTCTATAAAAAATCAGTTTGGACCTGGTCATAAGAAAATTTCAGAATGTATGCGAAGGATAGGAGTGTTCATATCTATTCTAGTTCAAATGAGGTTTTTGATCGATAACATGATCTTGACTGATATTTCTTGGGAAAGGATAATACCAGATTGCCATTTCTCCTAAGAAATATCCGTCAAGAAAAATGTTAAAGATACAGATCATGGAGATAGTTCCAATTTTAGAGGAAAAGCTCGACATGCATGAAAATTTGGAAATCAAACAAATTCTCATTTGGTTATAAAAAGGTGAAAAGATTCAATGTAAAGGGCGGAGGGGGGGGGGGGGGGGTGGGTGGATTAGGAGATTTTAGCAGTAGGATCGTACCTTTGCATGAATCCCATAGAACAATTGTAATTTCCTCTGGCATGATGGATTAATTCAAGGATTCATGGCTCATTCTTAGCAGAGCCTCGTCTTTTCTTTCATTTTTCTATTTGAAACTTTTTTAAATTTCCATCTCTGTTCTTCTAATTTTGTCTGCAATTTAAAGTCCGATTTTATATGATTAAAAACCTTAATTTGGTATAACCACCACTACTATTCATCAAATACTGATTGCAGGTTTTTTTCTGAGTGTTTTATTGCTGAATTCATTGTTATGCTCAACCTAGGCACTCTTTGTTTTATTGGATTCATTTAAATGCCCAACATATCCATTTTCTTCATCTTAGGTTTATAGAGACTACTTTTGCCCTCTACATTTTCTAATATTTTTGTTTTCTTATTTTCTTCCACCTTTCATTATCGATAATTATGCTCTGTTCAATGAGACTCCATGTCCAATGGATTAAGCCTCTGATATGAGAGGATTACCATATCTTTATTTCTAGTTTACTGCTATTTTTATCCTTAACCCTATCCACCCTATTTTATGTTGTTTGTTACCCAAATATGGCAATCTGAGCTTTAATTGTTAGAACTTCTACTTAGTGGAAATAAGAAGCCAAATGTTCTAGATATGATGAGGGAGCCCCCTCTAGTCCAAGAGCCAGCTTGTGACCTGAACACTGGTTTAAATATGTTCTTGCATGGTTTCTAGAAAGTCGAGAACCATCTCAAGTTACAATAGCAAATAAAGTGGGACTATTGGATTATGTTTAAAGTTTTCACTAGTAAGAAAAAGAAACATACAAAACACGAGAATCTAAAAGATACCAAGATAAACCCCTCCATGGTAAATCGATTCTAAGTTTTGGGCGACCTCGAGGCCTTTGCAAAACCTAAGGAAGGAAGAAAGACTCTATCATAAAAAAGGAGCGACTACTCCATCAATGATAGAGACTTTAGGGAAAGGCTCATTAGTCCATGGAATAGTTTAAGCTCATCAATCTCCAACAAAATAACTCAAATAAGATATCATCCAAATTGAGCTAGAAATTTCAACAAAATGGGAGATAAAAGAATGGAAAGGAAATGAGAAATGACTAGTCTCAAAGTCGGACTGAAAAATAATGCTCTCCCCCTCTCACACCTCATATCCGCTCTCTTAGGGAAGGAAATTCAATCAAAATCATAGGGAAAATGAGTCAACAAGAGTCATTACCTTGGGTAAACAACACTTGCTCTTTAATAATAGGGAGTTCACATGAGAGAGATTCCTCATAAATCATCTCTTGGATGCAAAACACGAATGTAACTAGATCCCTAATCTAGTATATATTATTTTTTGTTTAATTCCTTGGACGAATTTGTTTATATCTACCTAGACACTTCTAATCCTGAGAGTAACGCAATGAAAAAATAGAACTCTTGCAACGTTTTTTTTTTTTTTTTAAGTAAAAAAGGGAGGATCCTGTTTATATTAGAGTTGTAGAGTCTAGTTGTAATGCCAGCTGTCCCGCCTGAAAAGGAAACTGAGACAACTGGACATTCTATACCACTTGTGTTCAAACAAATTTTTTTATCAGAGTGCTGTCCTGCCCGAAGGAAACCAGGATGCATGGCCATTAGGTTCAGTCTATATTCTAACAACCTACTTACAACATTGCTATGATCTAACTGGACTAAAGCTTTGTTCTGAAACAAAAAGAGATTGTTAACTATGGACATGACAAGACCTTTTAACCAGTCGGCTCGTCCTCTTCCCTGTGATTTTGCCATCCTGCAGTAATTGCATAAGCTTGCGCGCACGTAGGGCACTGCCTTCTCGGAAGAGTCCTAGAGTGTGCAACATACAACATATTGAGTCGTTGGTTGATTTGAACGGTTCGAAAGATCTGATCATCCAGCATGCTCCGCATTTTGAAAATTAGTGCTAGGTACCTCGGGTTGGTGAAAGGAGGTTGGTCCTTCCAATTTCCTTCAATATAGGCCAAGGGAAATGGCCACTGTGCATGGTTTTCTCCTTCGCCTTCATTTGCTTCACTAACTTGATGTGCCTGCCGCTTGTTCGAATGAGTCACTTCCTCCGGAGGTGCACCACTGGGCAGGTCGATCTTTGCATTTGCACAGCATGATACCTCTTCCTCAACATAGCAGGTGGTGAATTCCTCTACCGGGTGAGTTGCTCTATGACCACGCGGTATTCCTGGAGCCAAAGTCTTGTCTTCATTTCCAAAATCGGTGTGAGTATTCCAATCGTCTGGGACTGTGAAAAGAGGGTGCTAAGGATGACTTTGCATGGCCTCGTCCAGGGTAATCTCTTCCATGTACGCCATGGGAGGCATTCGAGGTATCTCGGACTTCCTGTTTCTCCACGAGGACGCCAAGGCCAATGCCTTCTCGAAATTCTTCTGCCTCTGCCTGCGTGATTCAAATGAGTACCAAGTTGTGCCCCCGCAGGGCTTTCCTCGTGCTCTGGGCATGTTGAGGAACCTGTAAATGTCTGAAGTTCTCAGCGGAAGGATACCCCTACCCCAAAACTCCAGTGGCTTTGCATTCGACTATGTGAAATGCGAATACTTCTCATTGCTGTCGAGGCGGTTGATAAGGATGAGAATGACAGTGACTGCCTTGGCCATTAAGGCTGGGATCCTAGTGCACTGGTGCGCCGTCCTATTCACTTGCACGAAGGGTCTCATCCTCTGGTTAAACCTGCACGGGCTCGTTCCCATTTTAATGCTGAAGGGATGGTCGTCGGTGGGTTATATTAATGGTGCAACCCGACATTTTCTAGCGTGTCTCGACTTTGCGACATGGCACCCCATCTGGGGGTTGTAGATCATTGGTTTCTAAGGTTTGGTACCGATCTGAGATGTCTGAGTTGTCAGAGGTGTGGGCCTCCCAAAAGAAATGTTCGGTCCCCATTTCTACTCCTTCATTTGCCAGACAATCTGCTACTCTGTTTGCTTCTCTTTTCACGTGGGAGGGTGTAATGCTGAGATTGGTTCTGAGGAGGCTGCCAAAATCCTCAAGTAGCCCAGAGAGTCGCCAACTGAGTGAGATTTTCAGTGGATTACCCCCATGGAGGATCTTGGTGATTAACTGAATAACAATTTGTGAGTCCCCCTCCAAGATAATCTTGTGATGGTATCTGTCAGTAGCTGTCTAGAGACCCCGCAGTAAGCTTGTTAGCTCTGCCGCATTATTTGTTGTTTCCCCTAGGAATTCTGCAATGAGACATAAGATCTCTCCATTGGAGTTTCTGAGTGCAGCTCCATAGCCCGCTGGTCCCGGATTGCCTTTGGAAGCCTCATCGAAGTTTATCTTTATGAAATCTGCTAGAGGGGGGGTCCAGATGGTTGGAATTCTATGTTGGTGCTTGGGCTTCTCTGTTATTGGTTGATTGATTAGATTGGGTTGCCAGCTTTGGAGAATGAAATGTTCCTCTGGGTTGCAGTTTAGGTCCTTTGCTTTCCAGGATTTTCTTCTGATAGTTTCCTTGATTAGTGAAACTATTGTTTCCTAAGTTGTGTCTGACGTGGAAGCTTTGGAGTGAAAGATTCATTTGTTTTGTTCTTTCCATATTTTCCAGAGAATGAATCCTGGTAGAAGTTGCCAGATGTGGTTCAGTAGGGGGTTGCTGTAGGTGATAGAGTCCCAATTCTCAATTGTGTCATTGATGTTGTTCCAGTGTTGATTGGATCCTGAAGTGACATCCATTGAAAATATGTTCTTTGGTTTCCTCTTGCTGGCAGCATAGGACATAGAAAGAGGGTCCAATAAAGCCTCTTTTTCTGAGGTTGTCCCAGGTTAGGACTCGGTTATGTTCCATAAGCCATAGGAAGGTGGAAACCTTAGGCCAGAGAACAGGGTTCCAGACTTTGTTCCATATGTTTTCCTTGTTCTGATTCTGGTGATTACCCTGTAGAAAGTAAGCTTCCTTGATTGAGAAAGTGCCAGCTGTGGAGTACCCCCATCTGAGGATGTTCGGACCTTCTCTTTTGGGTATTTTCCGGTGAATGACATAGAATTGCCAGTTCTGTAGATTGAGATTCTCTGGGACCCCTAGGTCCTGACTAGAGGTTTTCCAACGACGCCATTGTTGCCTTTGTTCCTTGGGTTTCCAGAGGTCTTTCACCCTTAAATATGTGTCCTAGTTGAGAGCTTGTTTGAGTGTGTTTAGCTCCTCCAGTTCACCTAGGGGTTTGAATTGCTGCCGTGAGTCTTGCCAGAACATAGCGCTTTCTCCATTTTGGACCTCCCAGAATGCATGATTTTGAACCAGAGCACGGTTTTGCCACGTTGTGTTCCAAATGTTGGAGCCCTGTAGTCGGTCATTGTGTCTAATAAGTTGATTATCTGGTGTGAGGGGGGCATAATTTTTCTTCCATATTTGCGCCCAGACAGCTGTTGGAGTTTTTAACCATCTCCACCAGATTTTGGCTCCCATTACTTGATTGAGTTTCCCTGGATCGTGAAGTCCCAATCCTCCTAGGATTTTTGGTGCGCAGATTTTGTCCCAGCTTACAAGTGCCCATTTCTTGTTAGATTGATGTCCATGCCAGAGGAAGTTTCGTTGGAGGTTCCTTATGGCTTTGATGACCTATTTAGGAGCTGCTAGAGTGGTGAAGAGGTAAGTAGGTAGGGATTGTAAGACATATTTGAGGAGGATCAACCTGGAAGCGATGTTGAGCGGTCTGAAAGTCTAGTTGCTTAGTCTGTTGGAGATGGAAAGAAGAAGGATGTCCCAGGAGATGGATCTTGCTGCAACGCCCATGAGAGGAATGACTAAATAGTTGGATGGAAGGGAGCTCTTGGGTATTCCTAGGAGTCTAGAAATGTGGAGCTGGATAGTTGCCGGGGTGTTGAAAAAGTAGAGTTTGGACTTGTCTAGGTTAAGAGACATGCCTGAAGCGTCTGTGAAGTCTGAGAGGACAGAGTTGAGCTTGTTGGCCTCCCAGGCCATTAGGGAGTTAAGTAGTAGGGTTTCATCGACAAATTGACTGTGAGAGGGCGCTGGGTGGATATTGTGCAGAGGCAGCCCTTTGAGAGAGCCTTCTGTGACTGCCAATTTGATGTATCGTCCCAGGCCTTCCGCCATAAGTACGAACAGGAGGGGCGAAAGGGGGTCCCCTTGTCTGATACCTCTGGATGGTGAAAAAGGCCGGGACGAGACCCCATTAAATAGAATGGAGAAGAAGACTGAGGAGGTGAGATTTAAGATCTAGTCCACCCAATGCTGATCAAATCCAAAAGACTCTAGGACAGCCCGGAGGTACTGCCAACTGGCTTTGTCAAAATATTTTGAAAGGTCAAGTTTGATTAACATACCTGGAGTTCTTGATGACTTAAGGGAGTGGATGACCTCGTGAGCCAAAATGACACTGTCCATGATTTGTCTTCCTTCTATGTACCCTGCCTATTCCTTGGAGATGACATGGGTCAGTATGGGTTTGAGTCGATTGGCCACCACATTTGTTATGATTTTGTAAATTACATTGCATAGGGTGATGGGTCTGAACTTTATGGGATTTGTGACCTGTTCCTCTTTTGGGATGAGGGTGAGAAATGTGGCATTGAGAGCCGGTAGGACTTGGCCTGATGCTCTCAATTCCTCTACTACCTCCCAAACCTCTTCCCTGACCAGGTCCCAGCAGTGGTGGAAAAAATCAGTGGTAAACCCATTCGACTTTGGGGATTTTCCTGGGGTCATAGCTTTTACGTCTTGGTCGACTTCCTCCTGGGTGATGGGCCATGTTAGGACTGCATTTTGTTCCTGAGTTACTAGAGAGGGTATGTGTCTGGTGACCCTTTGGATGGCTGCCGTTCTGTCCTCCCTGGTTTTTGTTAGAAGGTTATGGTAGTAATTGGTCAGCTCTGCCTCTATCTGAGAGTGTTCTCTGATTGGATTTCCTTGGCTATCCTCTAAGTGGGTTATTCTATTTATGTGGCGACGGTGCACCATTTCTCCATGGAAGACTTTTGTGTTCTTTTCCCCTTCTTTGAGCCATTGTACCCTGGATTTTTGTTTCCACAAGATTTCCTCTTGCCTTCTTCTCTCTTCTAATTGCGCTTGAAGCTCCTCCTCCTCTTTCATTAGTTCAGTAGTTTGGGTTCCTGAGATGAATTTTTTTTGTATCTCCAGAAGTTTATTCTCTATGTCCTGGATGCTTTGGAGTATGTTTCCAAAGGTGTTCTTGTTCCAGTGTTTCAACGACTGCTTGAAGTTTTTGAGGCGTTGCTGGAATTTATACATACTAGTGCCATGATCTATTTCCGCCTGTGCCCACCAAGATTTTGCTAGCTGATGGAAATCCGGGTGTGAGAGCCAGAATTTCTCGAAATAGAAGGGTTTGTATTTGGGTGTTGCCCCTGTTTCTAGATTGAAGACAAGAGGCTAGTGATCCAACCCGGCTTTTGGGAGAATAAGACTCTCCATATAAGGGCCTTCTTCCATTAATTCCTCAGCCACCAGGAAGCAGTCCAGATGACAAGCAATGTGTTGGTTGCCCGATCTATGATTGGACTAGGTGAAGGTGCCATTGCTATTTTCTATGTCTACTAGATTTAGATGATCAATGCGGGTTTTGAACTTACCACTGTCTTTCTCGAGTCTCTTGCTGCCTCCTATTTTTTCCTCCAGTGACAGGATCATGTTGAAGTCACCTCCTAAGATCCAGTTGTGTGTTTTCACCAGATTTTTGATTAGGGCTAGTCGCTCCATGAGTTTATCTTTGTCCTGTTGGCTTTGGGGGACGTAAACATTTGTAATAGCCCCTTCCTGGTTCGAGCTTGTGACCTCGAAGTGGGCCGTTATTGTGCCTATAGTTAAGAAGGATTTTCTTAAAGTGATGTTTCCTGGGTTCCAGAGGATAGCCAGACCCCCTGAGGCTCCTATGGAGTCTGTTATCATGGAGTCAGATCCTCTCCAAATACACTGGAAGATGGTTTCAACTTCTGCCCCCTCACATTTGGTTTCCTGTAACATTAGGATATCTAAGTTTTCTGCTTTGATGCAGTCTGAGAGGATCCTTTGTTTGGATCGACCATTGAGTCCTCTAATGTTCCAGGTAATGATCTTCATCATTATGAGGGTGGTGTTGGGTGGAGGTATCCCTCCGAGAGCTTATGGATCTGCCCTGAATTTATCATGAGGTTTCCCACCTCCTTGATAAGTTGTTGTGCTGTTTTCCGCCCCCTTCTTTTGTTCTCCTGGAGTATTCTTTTTGAGCCTGAAACTGAGTCCGTAGCTATACCCAGGCGTGTTGCGGATCCTACTGAGGAGTTAAGAAAGACCTTGTGTACCTTGCGCGGTTGTTCTTCAAGAAGGGTATGCATATCCTTTTGATTTAGGGCCTCCTTGAGCTTTTCCAGATCTATGCCCGCTAGATCTCTTTCGTCCAGTTGCATTGGGGTGTCTCCATCCCCGTCTCCCCTTTCTTCTATTTAGATTTCATGATTTGGGTGAGGGGGGGGAGGGTTTTGGGTCTCCCCTTGGGCCTGTTGCGATTCCTTGTGCGGATCTTGGATTTCCTCATCTTCTGGTAGCTGGTTCAGAATCTCATAGGAGTTTTTGGTCGAGATCTTTTGACTGGGATCTGGGGCTTGCTTCCTTGGAGGGTTTTTCTTTTTGGCCATGACCATGGTGAAGCCATCTTTCTGTATGGTATCATTTTCTTTGGTAGCTTGTTTGTTCAGAGGGCAGTCTCTGAAGAGGTGACCATGTTCATGACATCTTCTGTAGCGAAAAGGGATGTGTTCATAGTTTAGAGTTTGTTGCCAGTCCTCATCCTGGTATTCTAGAGTTACAGCTCCTGGTAGGGCCTTATAAATATTCATATAGACACAGATCCTGGCGTATGAAGTGTATTTTATCTGCTTTGTGGCTTCTGATGCTTTGACGTATTGACCCACTGTGTTTCCTATGCCCATGAGAATCTCCTCCAGCCAGAACTCTTGCGATAGGGAGTAAAGGTGGATCCATACAGGAGCCATCATGAAATCCTCCTTGTCTGGGTTGAATCTTTCAGTCCAGAATCGCAAGAATAACCTTGCTGAGTTATAAAAGTATGACCCGTTCTCAAATATCCTGTCTCTGTCTTCTGGGTTGTACAGGATGATTGTGAAGAAGCCTTTGGAGCTGAGTTGGACCTCATAGTCTCCTTTGGGGTTCCACCAGTGTTTTATCCATTTGTTTAGATCCCTTTCGGATGGCCATAGGCCCAGAAAATTGCTAATGAGGGCCTGTTCTCTCATGAATTGGGTGTGTTCCCCTACTCTTGTTGAGCGTATGAGGTATCTCGGTGTTTTGTCCATTTGTGGAATGCATTTTCCCGGATCCCACCCCCGAGGTGATTTTGGATGGGACGTGCTAGCTTCCGTCTCCATCTCGTTCTTGAGACCTTTTTCTCTGGTCAGAAGCCGGTCGCGTAGTTGCAAGGGCGGCTCGAACGAGAGGCGTTTTGCTCTGGTGCCTGAACGGTCATTGGCGGTAATGTTACTGTACGAGGGGGGTTTCCACCCCTCTTCTGTACCCATTCTGGCATATCAGTAAAGGGAAGTTGACGTCCGTTTGCTGCTGGTGGTTCACTGTGCCGTGGTCTGCAACTATCCTGCAGCAATCTGTGCCGGACTGAAACTAGGGTTTCGACCGACTCTCTCTCTGTCTTTTCCCGTCAAACATTTAAAATTAAGAAATAACTCTTGCAACATTTTAATACCAATTCATAATTGTTTTTTCTTAAATGTACTCTTCAATTTTTATATAGTTCACATTTCAATATTTGTAAAAAATTGCATTTTTTTGTATTAACTCTTTATCATTTTTATCAACAACACACAATTTTGTTTTTAATAATAATTCCACAGAAAAAACGTATTTTATTTATTTCAAAAGTAAAATTACATTCCTCAGATGATCATCAAGCATTCCATGTAGCTCTAATCATAACGTCCACTTCTTTATCAAACAATTTAAGCCACTAAAATGTGAAATTTCTTATACTATCACCCATGTAGTCTTTCTACATATTGATACTATCCTGTATCTCATAGTTTGTCTTATATAAAATTCAATTATCCAATAGATAGTGTAATACTATCTTATAGCTCATAGTTTTCATTAAATTTTTTTCAGAGAAAGTCCTGTAAAATAGTCTTCCCCATCAAAATAAAAATATTGTAGCCTAGATCATCTAGAAAGAGTATCTAACTCAGAGCCCCTACCACAACAGGGTTTGCTGACCTCCCGATCTATGGATATTCCTCTATTCCCACGCTGAAGTAGCTCTTTAGGTCCCTGCTGGAACCTCCACAAAAACAAATCCACAGGTCCTTTTACGAAACTACACCTGTGCGAATAAGCACTAGGAGTAAGTCTCCTCTCCACACGTCCACTGGGTGTGACCACGGGCCTGGCCAAAAAGCGCTTCACGAGTTCACGACCTCCGATGTTATACTACGAGTGTTCCAACCGCCAAACTCTGAATTAGAGCTTAGCGAACGCCAACTCCTCCCTTTATCCTCCGATGAAGTGACCTCCAACTATGACTCGAGACCCAACTCCCCAACTACTTCGGGAATTCGCACTTCACAAATGATGAAAGCTATCTCACCTCCTTTCTTCTGAACCTCGAACCTCGAGTTCTATTCGTGCTAGATCGACGATCCACTATCTCCCGTGATCGAATGGTCCAAATCTAGTCTCCGCGAATCGGGACTTCGCTTTTCGCGAGTCTGGAAGTGGACTTCCCTCTTCCTTCTGACTCCCAACTTTTCGATTTATTCTTCCTAGGGAAGGGATCAACGGTTAGATCTCTCCTTGAGATCGACAGATACTATCCCTCCTAATCTTGCGAGTATTGAAAGACTCTCACCCTTATCCTTCCCACAGATCTACTAGATCCAACGGTCCACGAAAATCGACGTTTCTCCCTTCAGGAGTTCCCATCATCCGTCGAGACTCTCGATGTCTCCTATCCAAATAACTCAGTGTCAACCCTTCTAAGCTTGTTCCATGAGGTGAATTCAACCCTCGTATTTCCTCTGAACTTCCCTCGACTCTATACTTCCTGAGCTTGATCTTTGCTGCAAACTCAAGGATTCTAAGGAATCATGCACACACTCCTTGTGACTTTCACAACAACCTCTGGTTATCTGGCAACCCCAACTCTGCGCTCCTTGCGACAGAGTTCTTCAACCACTCACTTGAGTTGGAAAATTCTGAGACTCTCCTCAGCCTGCACACACCTTGCATGACTCAGTTCTCTACCTGCACTTCTACTGGTACGAGTTAATGTTATCTTTCTTGAGTTTTTCTGAGATAAAACTCAGAATCTTGTCGACGCACTCCTTGCAGACTTTCACTGCACTCCTTGTAGGAATTCTCAGGAAGAGAAACAATTGAAACTCATACTCTTCTCACAGACTTCATACATTCAACATGAAATCACATACATATGGCATTGAAACAAATGCATAACAAAGAATATAAGAAAGCTGTAAACATACCATTCAATAGATACACACAACATTCATAATACACCATGAAATTGGATCAAAGCATTCTTATATTAATTCAAGTGCTTCTGCACATGGTTCAGTAGTAACAACTATCTGCTCATACAACTTCTACAGTCTCTGTTCTTCTCTACTCTCCTATTCTCTCTTTCTCTTACAATGAGAGAATGATAATCCAATACATCTACAAGGGAGTCTTATTGAGTTTTCCCTCCTACAACCTTAAGCTATCTTATCGAAATTAAAGGCTACCATCTACTTTACATTTATTACAATAAATGTCCACAACTAACAGATGAGAGCGAACGCTCAAGATCTGTATTACAATCCCCAAAACATTAAAAAAATTTACATCCTTCCAGCTATTCATTAATGTGTTTTCTTTCGAAATTTCAAAATGTATTCAAAATGTGCACTGGTGTATATCCATCTGTCCTCCACTCGCGCTTGCTGACGATGCTCCTGCATCATATTCCTCAGGTTGAAAAATTCATGGAATACTGTCTATGAGCTCCTGCACCATCTGTCCATGTTTCTGGATATCTGATTCACTTTCCCAACTAGCATCCTCAATCGAGTGTCCTTTCCACTTTACCAAATATTCAAGATATGTCTTCCTCCGGGTTTTCTTGCTAACTCTCCGATCAATGATCTTTTCCATTCGCGACTTTTCATCTACATGCATCTGTTTGACCCACTGAATTTCCTTCTGATTCTCTGTTCCTCTTGTTTCATATGCTCTATAAGGATACAAATATGCTACGTTGAATATGGGTGATATTCCCACATCATCTGACAATTCTATCTCATAAGCATTTGCCTCAAATTTCCGTAAAATCTTACACGATCTTATCTTCTTCATCTTCGACTTATTATATGTTCCCCTTTGGAACCTATCTTTTTTAAGATGTGCCAAAACTAAATCTCCCACTTCGAATTGAATCTCTCTATCCTATGTTGATCTTCTCTATGCTTGTATTCTTGGTTGGAACTCTGCAATCGCTCTCTAATTTTACTACGGAGCTCCTGCATCTCTGTTGCAAAATCTTCTTCTCCAGCACTCATGAACTCACTTTTCTCTAAGTATCTCAACTCAGATACTCCTCTTGGCTTCATTCCATACATTATCTGAAATGGGCTCTGTCATGTACTCCTATTAGGTGAGTCATTATATGCAAATTCCACTTGTGGAAGAATCTGATCCCACTGACTGTGATGTTTAGTTACTAAACTCCTCAATAAGTCCCCCAAACTTCTATTTACTGCCTTAGTCTGTCCATGTGTCTGAGGGTGGTATGATGAGCTAAAAGATAAATTCATCCCCAGATTTTTCCATAGTGTCCTCCAGAAATGGCCAACAAATTTGGTATCTCTATCTGAAACAATACTCTTGGGTAACCCATGAAGTCAAACAACTTCTTTGAAAAACAGATTTGTAATGTGTGTTGCAACATTGGTTTTCTGACATGGAATGAAATGTGACATTTTGGAAAATCTATCGACTACCACAAATATGGAATCACAACCTCTCTATTTCCTTCGCAGTCACAACACAAAATCCATGCTTACCATGTCCCATGACCTCTCTGGTATTGGCAATGGTTGATATAACCCAGTGTTCTGTCTTTTCCCCTTTGCGTGCTGGCAAATTCTACATCCATTGACAAATTTCCGCACATATGTCCTCATTCCTGGCCAATAATACAAATTGTTTAGTTGCGCAAATGTTTTTTCATGGACAAAATGTCCAGCCAATCCCCCACTATGATTTTCCTTCAAAATGTTTTCTCTCATAGAACTCTTCGGGATATACAACTGATTTTCTTTGAATAACAGTCCATCTTGAATTAAATATTCAATCCATTGGCTTCTATCTCTTAAAACAAGATTCTCACATGCTTCGTAAGTGTCCTTGAAATTTGAATCATCTCTGTACATTTCCTAAAGGCTATCAAAACTTAAGGTATTCACTCGAAACTCCTGCAGAATCAAACATTTCCTGCTCAACGCATCATCAATCTTGTTGGCATTTCCATAAATGTTCTTTATAACAAAATTAAATTTCTGCATAAACTCAACCCATTTTTCATGTTTCTAGTTCAATTTCTCCTGTTTGGTTATAAACTGTAAGGCTTGATTGTCGCTATACAAAACAAACTCTTTTGGAACTAGGTAGTGCCTCCATTTCTTCAATGCTTGTATGACTGCATAAAATTCTTTATCATAAGTGGAGTAATTTCTTTTGGCCTCATTCAATTTCTCATTGAAGTATGCAACTGGTCTATTGTCTTGACTTAAGACTTCTCCAATCGCAAATCCACTTGCGTCACATCTTACTTGAAATGTTTTAACAAAATCTGGCAGAACCAGAACTGTCTGTTCAATTATCTTCTCTTTCAACAACTTGAAACTTTTCTCTACCTCCTCTATCCAATGAAAACATTTATGTCTTTTCTTTATTGTGTCCATCATTGATGCACAAATCCCACTAAAATTTCTAATGAAATTCCTGTAAAAATTGGCTAGTCCATGGAAGCTTTTGACTTCAAAGATATTTCTTGGTGACAACCATTCTTTGATTGCTTTTACCTTCTCTGGATCCATCTTCAATTCATTCAAAGAGATCACAAAACCTAAATAAATAAGTTCTGTCTTCATGAAAGATGACTTCTTCAGATTTATTAACAACTTCTCTTGCTGCAACCTCCTCATCACTGAAGTTAAATGCCTCAAATGCTCTTCCTGAATCTTATTGAAGATCAATATATCATCAAGATGTACAATTACAAACTTTCCAATGAAATATTAAAGACTTTGTTCATCAATCTCATAAAATTACTTGGTGCATTCGTCAAGCCAAATGGAATGACAAGCCATTCATACAGTCCTTCATTCGTCTTGAATGTTGTCTTCCATTCATCACCTTCCCTCATTCTAATATGATGATATCCGATTTTCAAATCAGTTTTTGAAAAAAACCTTGCCCCACTCAAGCAATCTATCAAGTCATCCATCCTGGGTAAAGGAAATCTATACCTGATGGTGATTTTGTTTATAGCCCTCGAGTCTGTACACAGTCTCCATCCACCATCCTTCTTTGGACTTAACACTATTGGTACAATGCATGGAGTCAAGATTTCTCTAATCAACCCTTTGTCCATCAAATCCTGGACTTGCTTCTTGACTTTTTCATTCTCTTGCAGCGTCAATCTGTATGCTGCTTTGTTTGGTAAAATCGCTCCTGGTATAAGGTCAATGTGATGGCTTATACTTCTAATGGGTGACAACAAACAAGGTAAATCGTCCACCACTATATCAACGAAATTCTCCAGCAGTTCCTGAATTTCCTTAGGTAGTTCATCTTCAAAGTATTGGTCAAGATGAATGTAGGTTTTCTAACCACAACAAACTTCATTTATTGATCTTTCTTGACTTCATCAAGAAGTTCCTTCCCACTCATGAGAAGTATAGTATTGCTTGTTTCTTCTTTCACCTTCTTGTCTTCATTTGGCAGCAACATATGTGTCCTACCATTTTTTTTCCAAGGTGAAAGTGTTATTTCTTCCTTCATGAATAACATTTCTGTCATATTGCCAAGGCCACCCCAACAAAAGATGACATACATCCATGGGAATTACGTCACATAAAATATCATCTCTATAACCCCCTATCTTAAATTCAACTAAACACTATTTAGTGACTGTTACTTGATGTCCTTTTTGCAACCATGAAACTTTATACGGGCTTGGATGTGAAACTGTCTCCAATTCCAACTTCTCCACCATTTGTGTGGATACTAAGTTATCCGTGCTTCCACTATCAACTATCACCTTACATACCCTATATTTTGTTTTTCAAGCAGTCCCAAATAAACTGTTCCTCTGGACTGGATTTTCCATCTCTTTCTCTGGCTTCAAAATAATCTTCCTCATCATCAAGGATCTTCCACCTTTTTCATCTTCTGCCTCAACATTTTGCCTTTGCACTTATGAAATGTGAGCTTCACCTCCTCCATCTCTCTTTCTATCGGGACATTACCATGACTCATGTCCTATCTTCCCATAGACAAAACAATTTACTTCACCTCCTCTGCCTCTTCCTCTTCCTCTTGCTCGAGGAAAAGTGTTCCTATCGTCATATTGTCTCCCTTGTGAATTTCCTCCACTTTCTAGGTGGTTATGAGGTTTCTTTTCTTCATCCTTGGGTTTCTGTACTCTGTCCTGGGCAATTGCTTTGCCTCTACTATGACTTCTACCTCTGCCCCTTTGAGATTGTTTTTGGGCCAATTTCTCTTCTGCCTTCAGAGAAACCTGATAAGAATATTCCACATTTCTGATTGTCACCATGCTCATGTCGTCCTAAATATCATATCTCAATCCATTCATATATCTGGCGACCTTTTCATCATCACTCTCGTGATGACCAACTCTGATGTTAAGTTTGTAGAATTCCTTAGTGTACTCCTTCACTGTCATCCCTTTCTGTCTCAAATTCTGCATTCTTCGAAACAAATTGATTTGATAATCTCTGGGTATGAATTTTGATTTCATCTTCTCTACCATCCTATCCCAGCTTTTAATTCTTTGTTTTCCATTGAAACGCCTATCAACCTGCAGTTCCTCCTACCACAATGTTGCATATCCTTTAAGCCTAGTGACATCATGCTTAAATTTTTTATCTTCTTCAACATCCTCATAGTCGAAGTATTTATGTATATCTCTAAACCAATCTAGCATCTCCTCAACGTCCAAGTTGCCTTCATACATCGGGATGCCCAACTTCGCTATGGCACCTATCCTTGCAACGACTTTAAATAGACGTTCTTTTACAACATCTTCGGCTACAACTTCTTCAACTCTATCTTCTTTCTCACTTTCTGCCTCACTAATATCTCCAGTATCATGTGTTCATCTCTGTGCTGTCTCCATAGCATCTAATCGAGCATGAAGTTCTCTCATTTCCATGTCCATGGCTGGATCGGGTAAAGTTTTTTTTGGACGTCTTCTTGGTGACATTGTTTCAAATTCCACCACACAAAATTTAAATCACAACTGTCCTTTGTCTTCTGACTACAGAAAACAATAGTTGTTAGCTCTGATACCACCTGACGCAGAGCCCCTACCTCAGCAGGGTTTGTTGACCTCCTGGTATAAGGATCTTCCTCTATTCCTGAGCTGAAGCATCTCTTCAGGTCTCTATTGGAACCTCCACGAAAACAAATCTACAGGTCCTTTTACAAAACTACACCCGTGCGAATAAGCACTAGGAGTAAGTCTCCTCTCCATGTGACCACTGGGTGTGACCACGAGCCTGAACAAAAGGCGCTTCACGACTTCGAAACCTATGGTGTTCTACTACGAGTCTCCCCAACTATTCCAATCGAAGAACTTAGAATTAGAGCTTAGTGAACGCTAGCTCCTCCCTTTATCCTCCGATGGAGTGACCTCCAACTATGAATTGGGACCCAACTCCCCAACTACTTCGGGACTTCGCACTTCACAAATGCCGAAAGATAGATCACCTCTTTTCTTCCAAACCCTGAACCTCGAGTTCTACTTGTGCTAGATCAATGGTCCACTATCTCGTATGATCCAATGGTCCATATCTACTCTCCGTGAATTGCGACTTCGCATTTCGCGAGTCTGGAAGTGGACTTCCATCTTTCTTCCGACTCCCAAATTTTTGATTTCTCCTTCCCATGAAAGGGACCAACGGTTAGATATCTCCTTGAGATCGATGGATACTATCCCTCCTAAGCTTGTGAGTGTTGAAAGACTCTCACCCTTATCCTTCCCGTAGATCTACTAGATCCAATGGTCCACGGAAATTGATGTTTCTCCCTTCAGGAATTTCCACCATCCATTGAGACTCTCAATGTCTCCTGTCTAAATAACTCGACGTCAACACTTCTGAGCTTGTTCCATGAGGTGAATTCAACCCTCATCTTTCCTCTGAACTTCCCTCGACTCTATCCTTCCTAAGCTTGATCCTTGCTGCAAACTCAAGGATTCTAAGGAATCCTGTGCGCACTCCTTGCTGCTTCCACAACAACCTCTGGTTATCTGAGAGCCCCAACTTTGCACTCCTCGTGACAGAGTTCTTCAACCACTCACTTGAGTTGGAAAATTCTGAGACTCTCCTTAGCTTGTGCACACCTTTCATGGCTTGATGCTCTACCTGCACTTATATTGGTATGAGTTAACATTATCTCTCTTGATCTTTTCTGAGATAAAACTTAGAATCTTGTCGACGCACTCCTTGTGGACTTTCACTGCACCCCTTGTAGGAATTCTCAGGAAGATAAACAATTGAAACTCATACTCTCCTCATGGACTTCATACATTCAACATGAAATCACATACATATGGCATTGAAACAAATGCATAACAAAGAATATGAGCAAGTTATAAACATACCATTCAATAGATACACACATCATTCACAATACACCATGAAATTTGATCAAAGCATTCTTATATTAATTCAAGTGCTTCTGCACATGGTTCAATAGTAACAATTATCTGCTCATACAACTTCTACAATCTCTGTTCTTCTCTACTCTCCTATGCTCTATTGCTCTCTTTCTCTTACAATGAGAGAATGATAATCCAATACATCTACGAGGGAGTCTTCTTGAGTTTTCCCTCCTACAACCTTAAGCTATCTTATCGAAATTAAAGACTACCATCTACTTTACATTTGTTAAAATAAATGTCCACAACCGAAAGATGAGAGTGAACATTCAAGATTTGTATTACAATCCCCAAAACATTAAAATCAATTACATCTTTCCAACTATTCATTAAGTTGTTTTCTTTCGAAATTTCAAAATGTCTTCAAAATGTGCGCTTGTGTATATCCAACTGTCCTCCACCCACACTTGCTAATGATGGTCCTGCATCCGTATCCTGTAGCTGAAACCTATCCTTCCAAAGATACAAACATCAAATATTAGCACAACTTCAAGCAACCCTATAATAAAGGTGCATGCTCAAAGATAATGGAGTTATTCTCTACCAGGTTTCAACAACAATCCCTCTTTTGAAAGTCTGCCAGATTTAGTGTTCTGTTCCCTATAGACACGACTAAATGAGAGAGTATTTTATTGCCCCATATTTAGTAGAAAACATGAGATTTATTTTCAGAGCCATAAACTCTGCAACATTGTTTTTACCTCTCCCAAATGTTTATTTGCACTTAAAAAAATGAGTATCATTCATATGTAGTACACCTCCTCCTCCAATGACCTATGAGTTATTTTGTGAGGCACCATCAAAGTATGCCCAATATTTAGACTTGTCATTCACTTCAATTCTTATTTTCCTAGGTATATTTTCAGGCTTTGACTGTGGGAAGCTATTTAAGATGCTGAATCCTTGTGTAGCACACTACAAGGCTAATACAAATTTCTCCTAAAACATTGTAGCATTCCTTGCTAACTAGACTCCCCATCTCACTATGAGAGGAAGAAAATTTGAAATTGTGATATACCTTGTTACCCATCCATACTTTCAGTCTCTCTTCAATAGTGACACCTTCCTAGACAAAATTGTAACCTTTGATAGTCCCAATATCTTTCCAAAATAGCTTTGTATATTCGCAAGTCATCAACAAATGATAGGAAGTCTCCTCAACTTCCTTGCAAAGAGGACACCTACCAGGTCCCTCTTTTCCTCTTCTTTGGCACTGATCCCAAGTTAATATCCTCTTGTTTAAAGATAGCTACATGAAAATCCTAGATTTCAATGAACATTTATACTTCCATATAGTCTTCCACCACTAGTATGACATCTCCACTGGCTAGTCTTCACAAAGTGCCATATAACTTGTTTTAGGGGTATATCTACCCATGGCTATGTTTTTTGACCAAATGAGTTCATCCTCCTCTTCATCCTTTATTCTAACATGGCTAGAACGAAGTAATGATATATAATTATTTCATTATGTAACTTCATTTCCATTTAATCCAATTTTGCCAACATCCTTCCATTCTTATTTCCAAATTGTAGTGAGGTCCCTACCAACCTCTTGAAACAACTTATAGTATTATTTTATCATTAGAATTTGAACCAATTTTTTAGTCATTTTGTAAGAAACCCCACAACCTACCCAAGAATCTTTCCCCAATATTACCTTGTTTCATCTACCAACCTTTTAGATTTACTATCTTCCCACCAAAGGAAATGCTAATATCACAACTTTCCATACAATCGAAGCATTTTGATGTGATCTTGTTGGACTTCTTATCCAATCCTCCACAAAAATTGGTTATATATATTTTTTCTTCATCACTTGGCTCCACAATAATCAATTGTTATCAACCTCCACACACGTTTTGCAGATATTCCTTGGAAAAGAGAGATAGGTATTTTATCCCCCATCCTCCCATATCTTTGGGGAGTGCCACCCTTTTCATTTAACCAATGCGATACTGTTGACGGGCGAAATTGAACTGTGCTATGACAACAAAGCTATTATTTTTGATTTTTATAATTTTTATGAGAAAGGAACAAAAATTGAAAACTTACTAAGCTGAGCAATTAAAATAATAATCCTAACTGTAAATCTGAACTATATATCTATCTAAACTACTGAGAATTATCAAATTTATTAACTATTAAATTGTAAATAACAAACTGACCTAAAGTAACGCTTCCTATTTGTCCTGTGCATAGTACTTGATTTAGCTGTTTGATGGGAGGAAACCTGCACCGGATTTTCCACAAGCTTCTTGTAAATAGGAAGCAACAGTGCTCTTTGAATACGAATGACAGATCAAACAAGACATAAAACAACAACAATCTTAAAGTTTACAGACCATCACATTTAGATAAATCCCAGTGTGAAGATTTGCATATAATCGTTCATTTAATTAAGAAGATAAACCTTCTGTTAATTAAATTCAAACAGAGTGATTGTTGTCAGTAAAATGAGACACATCAAATATGGACGAAATTTAAGTCATAAAGCATCAACCTGTAACAAGTCTTGATATATAAAGTAGTCAATAACTTAATCACAAATTAAAATGCACAAAGCTTGAACGAAAGTATGATAAATTGAAAGCTAAAGCTGTTACAAAAGATCCACTTCCATTCGAGTCTGTATCATCATAAATCCATAGTCTTTGTTCTCCCAACAGTCATGGGTTCTTTACAAAAAAATAACAAGTATATAAAGGCCACAGGGTAAAACATCCCTGTGGGAATTATCAAAAACAATTTGCAAAAAATATGGGAACAATCTCCCAAATCTCTATTTCTGCCTAGGACTAACAACTAGAAAAAAAACTATGTAATAAAAAAGTATGTTCTTAAACTGCCACAGTAGATCCAATTCCCATAGAAATTCGTATGTACCTGTAGATAGGAAAAAGTAAACAATTTTAGATAATGTTTTAATTGTAAAATCAACAAAATCCAAATTTTACGACTAGCTACAAAATCTCACGATTCTGTAGCTGGTCATATTTACAAACAAAATCATTTTAAATTAACCAAATGATAACAAAAATATATGCGACCTTTTAAACAAACCCTTAATCACTAATTCAAAGCAAAGCAAATCATTCACACTAAAACTAACCAAATCATTCATACCAATTCAAAACTAACACAATCGTTTTTGAATTGATCGAATGGTAATAGGAATGCATGCGATCTATCAAACAGATCTTTGATACTAATTAAATGCAAACAAAATCATTTATATCAATTCAAAACCAGCCAAATCACATTAAATCAAAACAGAACTAAATTCGATATAGCAAACCAATCTTTGATATTAATTCATCGCAGACACAATCGACTATGCTAATTCAAACCAACAGAATCGTTTTTGAATCAAACCAAAACAGAGCTATATCAAACTAACTCAGAGCCAATTCAATCGTTTATACTAATTCAAGAACAACAAAATCGTATTAAACCGATTTAATCAAAACAGATCTATAATCGATCTAACAATCAAATCTTTTTCACTGATTTAATACAAACACAATTCAAAGTGAAATCATTCTTGCTAATTCGAACATAACAGAATCGTTTTTAAATCTATCAAAGCAAAACTATTTCTGAGCAAACACGATCGGCTATGCTAATTCAAACCAAAAATCGATATTGAAATCAGATACCTGGGCTGTAGGAAAATGATTTGGTCAGGATAACTTTGAGTTAACAAAGGCAGTAGCTGCCTCAACATTTCTGAAGATGATAGAACCCGTGGTCTTTTGCTTCTTATCATAAGCTTGTAGCCTGTGATTTTCCTTTGACAACACAGTAACCCGTTCCTCCAATGATTTAATTTTAGATTGCAACAGAGGAACATCCATGTAGTAACTTTCAAGCCAAGAATTGCATTGAGTACATGGTGGTTGATCGGACCGAGCCACTACAGGTGAGGGTTCTTTTAAATTACTAGAGGATGCACTGTCAAAATTAATTCCCCGGAAGTTAGGGTCATTATTGAGGCACGGTGGGAGGTTGGATACATAGTCAAAGGGTTCAATAGAACACAGGCCATGAGATTAAGGGTATTTCTCGGCCAAAAATCATTCAATCTCAGAGTCCGAATCCTCTCTCAAAACAATAGGCTTCTGGTCAGTGTTTCGTTTGGGCTTGTTCCGAGCACATCTAGATATCCATCGTGCATTCTTCTTTCCCTTACTATTGGCATCAGTACTACCCTTGTCCTTCTTCCTTACAGGCTTCTTAACGGTCTTAGTAATGTCTTTAGAACACGGGTCGGGCATAATATCATGTAGGTCAATGTTGGGGCAGTTCGAGGGTTTGAGAGGGGGTAGAAGGGTAGGATGTGGCACGACAGGCCCAGCCAAGGTTTCGGTGACCACAACCTTGTCCACTTGAACACATTCAGGAGTAGCAAATCCATTCCTTGATAGGAAATCTTACCAACTGTCACCACTAAGCCTCAAATGATGAATAATAACGATTTTGATCAAACAATGATGGAAGAGGCTGCTATCAGGCTTCTCCCTCTTAAATCGTTTCGACATTTTATACATACTGCATAGGAGGCAGTGAGGCATATTCATAGGGAAGTCTATGAAATTCATAAGCAATCGGAGAAGGTAAAGAAACACTAAACCATAACGACCTTCGTAAGTCACGAATTTCTTAACAATGTCTAATAAATCATGCCACCTGGGCTTGAGGGAAGTGACAGGCATACCTCTGTCACAACTGATAATTTTCCTCAATGTGAATAGGAGTGGCCACAACACTTCATCCACTTTCAAATTCTTAAACCACCTCTGCCCTTTAGCTGGCAAACCCGTGGCTGAACTGAGGAATTCTTCGTCCAGTTAAAGATGGATGTCTCCAACCTTAGCCCTGCATCCGTCGAATGTGAGGGCAAACTGTTAGGCTACTGCGAGGTTGAAACCCTCAAATTTTTGGATAAAAACTAACCATCCACTATTCTCCAGGTCTTCATGAGTGTTGTCAAATAACATGAGCGTTTGGATGCCATTAGGTTCTATGCGCATTACAGGTGCCATGGGAGAGAACACACAGTGAGCAGGGTAAACAGACAAGGGGTTAGATAGGGTATACACAGAACCGAAAGCTCACAGGTTTCCCCAAGACCAACAGAGGTAACCCGAGATACAAGGCAGGCATTAATTCCTAAGTGTGTGAGGGTGGTGGAACGAAACAGACCCATGCAAAACATTCGTATTGAAATGTACAATCGATGGCGTTATGGTGATTCAAATCACTATTGGTGTGTGTTAAAATAAATGCAAATGACATGCCAATCAAACAACTATTGAAAACCATGATAAGTCGACCCGAATATTTACACAAACAATAGTGTTTGTATGATTTAAAACAAAACAATATTTCGAATTTAGCACCAAAGATTTGACCATAAAACTTATGTGTTGTATGAAACCATTGCACCAAGGAATTTGATCAAAGACAATAGAACATCAAACCACCATTATATCAAGGACTCAATCACAATCACTAGAATACCATTGCATCACAAACTTATAAAATGAAGTCATATTAACAAAAAGGCAAAGTGAGTAAAGATTTGGTGTCTTGCCAACTGTGTGACCATCATTGAATTAGAGGTGAAATGACCACATAAACAAGAGTAACCATAATAATCCAGTGACGATTTTAATGCCACCGACATGACTTCGAACTCAAGGTTTTCACGCTTGCAGTCGTGAAAACGAAAACAAAAGGCAGGTTTGCGAATGCGCAAAATAATCATGTCATTTTATTCAAAAGATTGTGATGAGAAACAAGGGTTCCAAAACACTTGTGTAGGCATCTTATAAGGATAGGATAAAAATGTGAAATGGCTACCAACAATGGCGACACACTGGTAGAAGAAGTTATCTCTTCCAAAAGAACAAATTTAGATTATGATAATGAGAATAATTCTAACTCAAAAACAACCAAAAAATTGTTTAAACATAATCATTAATCAAATATTCCAGCTGTGCTTAAAAGGTGAAAATTGATAACAGTCTTAAGACAAGCGAGTCATGATATTAAAGATAAAATCTCCAATACTGTTGACAGAGCCACTGCTGCCAGTAGGCGTTCATAGCCTCGACAGGGTTGCCATTTAACCCACTCTAATATCCATATCCTACCAAGAAGTTCCAGATCAGAATAAAGGACATTTTAAGGTCAAGAAATTTCATACTTACGAATTTTCATATACCCGACATTGCTTTGCTGCCAGCGGGCTTGTTCAGTACCCTGACAAAGTTGTCTTGGCATCATGCATGCATTTACCCGCTACCAATAGACCTGTTCAGCATCCCGACGGGTTTACAAGCACTTCCCACAACTCTTTTATGATTTAATTTTTTAAAGATATAAAATTGAGCGGGGTGACGCTGAAAATTATGATTTTTAGACATATTTTTACAGACCTTGAAAGAATTTTTAAAAACTGTCCTTCATTAAGATTCAGAGATGGTTTGTTTGCAAAACCGACCTTCGAAAGCAGGGAGACATATTCTGAGGTATTCCCTTAAGGAACAGGGACAACGTAAGAAGATAATGGATGATCGTGATAGGATTTAGTTACAGATTGAAATCAATAAACTTCTTTCAAACAACAGTCTTTTCTCAATCATGGCTGTAAATTTCAGAAGTACATTATACTTGATGTTTAGACAATTTTTCAGCAGTCATTTCAGAGAAAGAGTTTTCTGTTTTCTTTGTCTGAACAGTTCTAAATGCAGGTATGTGCATTTCCAAAAACAAAAACTGATAAGCGCAAGGAAAAATCAAAACCAAAAGAGTAAAAAGAAGCAAACAAAAGAAAAATATTTACACAATATACATAGGGTTGTCATCAAGCAAAATATCTTTTCAGAGCTTGGCCATTCACCGGATAGGTGTCTGGCTGTCCTTCTAGGTTCTGTAATCGGAAAGAGCTGGGACCCAATTTCTCAGCAATTAAAAACGGTCCTAGCCATAAGTTCTGAAACTTCGAATGCTCTCCCTTTCCCTCATGTGGTTTGTCCCATTTCAAGACAAGGTCACCTACTTCGAAGTTCCTATCAAAGGCATATTTGGAATCAAACCAACTTTTAACCACTAGTTGATGCTGATCTAACTTATGTTTAGCTTGAGCCCTTACTTCTTCTAGTTTCATTAAAGCGTTAATTCGGTTCTCCAAAGGGGGACAATCTTCTTCTTGTATTTTCTGTGAAAGCTGTAGTGAGGGAAGAAGAATATTTGGTGGAAGAACTGCTTCTCTACCATAGACGAGAAAGAAGGGAGAGTTACCTACAACAGTTTTTGGTGTTACCCTATCAGTCCAGATTGCGTTTAACAGTGCATTGTGCCAATTCTTGTGATTTTTAGATACTATTCTCTTCATGATTTTAATCAGATTTTTATTTGTTGATTCTGCCAATCCATTGCCCTATGGGTAATAGCTGGTAGAATACTTCAATTTAATTCCTTTTTCTAGAGCGAACTCACTCATCTCAAGAGACGAGAAATAAGAAGCGTTATCGAATACTAAACAGTTAGGGATACCAAAACGAGTAACAATATTTTAATTTAAAAATGAAATTACCTGACTGGTATTCATAGTTCTTAATGCGACAACTTCAGACCACCTGGTGAAGTAATATGTGGCTGTAATGATAAACTTATGCTGCTGTGAGGATGGAGGATTGATTGGACCTATAATATCAAGACCCCACTACTGAAAAGGAGATTCTACTGAAACATGCTGCAAAGGAAAGGCTGGTTTCTGTAACTTCCCTGATGCTTTTTGACAAATAATACACTTGCGACACAAGGCATGGGAATCTCTAAAAAGTGTAGGCCAGTAATAACCGGCTCTCAAAACTTTATGGGCAGTAGTGTCACCACCAAAATTTCCACTAGCTTCTCCTGCGTGCAATTCTAGTAAGACTTTTTCTGCTTCATCTTTCTCAAGACAGCGCATTAGTACTCCATCAAAATTTTGACGAAACATAATACCATTAATCAACTGAAAGGAGGAAGATTTTAATATTAACTCTCTTCTTTTAGTGGGATCCAGGTGACGGGGGGCTGACCCATGTTCAAGACATAATTTTATATCGTCATACCATGGACTGACAAAGTTTTGTGCACAACAGATTAAATTTTGATTATGCTGTCCTAGTTGTGACATATCGTTTTCTTCTTGCTATACTGCTGCTGAGTCAACGACTAACTTGCATAGCTCTTGGCCTCTCACTATTTGAGATGGGGTGATTTCTATGTCATACTCCTGTAAGGAGGTTACCCAGTTCGCCCTCTTTTCACCTAGTTCTTTCTGTACTAACAGATTTCTGACGGCTGGGTAAGGGACAATAATTTTCGTCCTAGATTTCAAAAGATAAGATCGGAAGTGCTTGACTGCTTTAAAAACAACGTAGGCTTGCTGATCTACTGCTGGGTAGTTAAGTTCGACACCTTTGAAAGCAGAGCTCATAAAGGCGATTGAGACTTCATGGTTTTCAACATTCTTTTGAGTCAGGATAGTGGCGTAGGAACGGTCAGAAGAAAATGTGTAGAGCGTGAAGTCTTGTGAAATGTCGGGGCTCATGAGATAAGGAGCGCCTATTATGGCCTTTTTTATTGCATTAAAATCTTGGTTTTCTAAGGGTCCCCAATGATATTGTGCGTCTTTCTTAATTAAATTCTGTAAAGGTCTCACCATTTCAGAGAAACTAGGGACGAATCTCCTAACAAAGTTTATCTGGCCTAAGAAAGACTGCATAGACTTTTTGGATGAGGAAGGGGGAAGTTTCGAGATGACTTGAGTCCTTTCAGGGTCGATAATCACCCCTTTTCTTGACACAATAAATCCTAAGAGTTTACCTTGTTCTACTGCGAAGATAGATTTTTTAGGATTTAAGGAAATGCCGTATTTACGACATCGCTGTAGAACAACTCTTAAATGAGCTAGATGATCAGTCTTGTTTTTAGAAAATACAGTAACATCATCTAAGTAAACTAAGACAGATTGATTGATTAAGCCTCAGAAAGAGATGTCCATCACTCTCTGGAAAGTGGCACCGACATTAATCAATCCAAAGGGCATTTTCCTATAAGCGTAGGTTCCCCATGGAGTGCGGAAGGTAGTTTTAAGTTGGTCTGGAGGAGACATCAGGACTTGGTTGTATCCTGAAAAACCGTCCAATAAGGATAGTCTTTCAGAACCAGATACCTGTTGAAGGATCTGTTCCATGGGTGGGACAGGGTAGTTGTCTTTATCAGACGCTCGATTAAGGTTCCAGAAATTGACGCATAGTCGGATTTCCCCACTTTTCTTCCAGATAGGGACAAGGTTAGAAACCCATTGTGTGTGCCTAACAGGGAAAATTATCTTAGCATTCAGGAGTTTATTTAATTCTTTTTTGACGGTCGGTTCGAGCTTAGGATGCATTTTTCTTAACTTTTGTTGAAACGACAAGGTTTGGGGTTTCATAGGAATGATGTGTTGTATGATGTTAGGGTCAAAAGTTTTAAGGTCATCATACGTCCATGCA
This sequence comes from Picea engelmannii, assembly GCA_009831015.1. Lineage (NCBI taxonomy): Eukaryota > Viridiplantae > Streptophyta > Pinopsida > Pinales > Pinaceae > Picea > Picea engelmannii. The sequence goes on along the minus strand of ML790379.1, from coordinate 746,836 downwards.
AAAACATCTTTGAATTCTTTAAACAATTTAATAAATGCGGCTTTCTCTTGTTCAGATCACCCCACCCCTAAATTAATGCACTGTGGATTGTCATTAGTTCCCAAGTTTACTTTTTCATATGATAAAGAGGAACTATTTGTTTTACAGTTGACCGATTTTTTGAATTTATCTTGAAGATCGTAAAATTTTTCTAATCTAACTACAGATTTAGGGATCAAATTTACCATGTCCGATGAAGATTCAGGAGATCTCAGATCTGGTATTACCGTGAAATCGCGCAGATTGTCGTCATGAGTGCGTTCGTCAATCACCATGCCTTGGAAAGTTTCTTCCATATGCAGGAAGCTAATAATCTGTTGATCGTCTTCGAAGACTCTCCAATTCGTGATGTTGTCGGGGATGGATGGACTGAACAACAGTTCGACGGAGAATGCGTTCGGGGACAATTCGTCTGCAGGAAAGAGTTTGGAAGCTACGTTAGCTAATAGATCAACTTCAGAATTATTCAATCTAGGAATAGAATTTATATTGAAATCAAAAAACTTATTCATTAAATTCCATACCTCGGATTGGTAGCTTTTAAGATGCGGAGACAGACAGTGGATAGAATCTATTACTTGTCTAACCACGATTTTCGAATCGCCGAAGACAGTCAGATTTTGAATGTTCATATTTAATGCTTTTCTGAGACCCTGTAATAAAGCCTCATATTCTGCTGTGTTATTAGTACATTCAAATTCTATCCTACATGCAATTAGGGTTTTGTTACCTGCGGGATCGATAATAATGCAGCCTGCACCAACTTCTTCTTTGGACTTTGACCCGTCAAAGTAAAGAGACCAAATTTGATTTTTATCGGGTGCATGAGACCATTGTGTAGAAACTGCTGGCTGCACATATGCTACAATCTCAGACTGCTGTTCTGGGTTGGTGATAGCTGAAGTCTCGGCCATGAAATTGCCGAAAAAGGTATCCATCCCTTGTATTTTGGGTGAATCGACAGAAGGTGTAAATGGTTCATTGGGATCATTTAAATCTGTGACTGTGAGATTTAAGTAGCGTTCACGATTTACCTTGATCTTGTTGGGCTTGCTATTCTCGGGAAGCCACAGGTGAGACCAATCCGTCGCGAAGTAGCCATGTAGCTGCTCTGACTAGTCCCTGCTTAAAAACATACCATACACTTCTGGAATATCCACAACAATAATATCAATTACTTGATGAACTTTGGGGTTAGACGATAATCTTATAAGTACATTCCTTAGTTCGCCTACAACTTTAACACTAGTTCGATCAAGTTGGATGATTTTTAAGGTGGATGGTTCAACTTTAGCGTTAATCTTCTTACACACAGACCATGGCATTACATTGGATGACGCTCTTGAATCTACCATACAATTGTGTACGTTTCTATTGAAGATTTCGAAAGTTAACAAAAATGGAGGTATGTTTCTGCGAGTACTAATGGTGGAAGCTTGTGGCTTTTTACTCGCAGCCTCTAAAGCTAATTTATCTACATTTGTTACATTATTTACATGAAGGCTTCCTTTCTCGTGAGGATCAGGATTACTCTTAGCGAAAGTATTTTGAGGAACTTTTTTCTGAACAACCTTGTTACTACTTGAATTACCATTTTTTCTATTCTCTGCGATATTCTGTAACATTTTTTGTAGCAGAAACATAAATTTTAATAATTCATAAACAAAAATGTTAGCCCTTAAATTTTTTAGATCTTCCATTAAATCATAATCTAAGTTGGGGTTTACATGGCTCTGTTTAGTCTCAGCTGGTTTAGATTGTTTTGGGGGCAAAGTCGTAGTGTTTTCGGAAGAAGGTTTGTTTGCTGTCTTACTCCTAGTATTGTAGGGATGAACTGTCTCGAAATTAGCTTGAAAAATGCTATCCGAGAAGTGTCCAAAAATGTTCGGAGAAGATTCTTCTTCTTCAACTGTCTCTTGTTCAACTACTTCCTCGGGGACCTCATGAGGCATCAAGTTATCTTAGGCTTCTAGAATTGTTTGAAGGGCGAATTGCAGACTTTCTAGATTTAGGCCCTCGGTATTTGGATTAGGTCGGTTGGTGGGAAAAGACTTCCTAAACGGGGGTTTGTAAGGCCCTTTTCTCGAAGAAGCTTCTTCAACCATCCTTTTCAAATCTATAACTTGATTTGACAGTTTTTGAACGACTTTTGTTAAGTTTTCTAAATTCGAGCTTTCAGGTTGTGTTTTACTTTGAGCTAGTCTAGAGAGGATTTCGATCTTCTTTTTGGAAGATGAACTAGTCTCTGGTTCATTTCTAGTAGTGTATTTTAAGCTAAGGATGTATTTTTCAATCTGGCTGGCCTCTTCGAAGGCCTCTAACAATGTGAATTTCTTAGATCGTTTTACCCAAATGGATATACTTTGATGCAAGGCTTTAGTATAGTATGCTATGATAAGATTCTCGGCAGGCATCGAGTCCGTAGGGATTCGGTTCTTAAGTGTTAAGAATCTTTGGTTAAAGTCTTTGATTTTCTCTTTGGGGTTCATTCTCAAACTAGAAAGCTCCATGACTAGGACTTCTGGGGATTTATCGTCTCCAAACTTCTCAAGAAAGCAGGATTCAAATTTCTCCCAAGACACGATGGTATGGGGTTGCTGGGCAAAGTACCAGGTAGAGGCATTTCCCTCAAAACTGTAGGGGAGCAACCTACAGACTACGTCTTCGTGCTCGACATTACGGAGTCTAATGGCTAACATAAACTTTTTAATGTGATTTTCGGTGATCTTTTTAGAGTCAGGGTCAAACTTGGGAAGCCACTTCTCCGGATGTTTGGGCAAGGGATGCTGAGGTCCAGGTACGACTACTGCATCTTGGTTGAGCCAGGGTCTGGCAGGATTGTTCTGGTTGGTCATTGGTGTAGGCAGTGTGGAAGGCTGAGAAGGGGAACTGCCTTCGTCAGAAGAGTCTTCTCCAGAAGAAGAAGGAGGTGATGGAGGTGGTGATGGAGGTATTCCAGTTCCTCCTGCAGCGGGGGTGAGGGTTGGATCTGTAGGATTTAAAGTGAGGTTAGTGCCTCCAAGTTGTTCTCTGATATCAGAGAAATCTAAAGGTTGGTCCAAAGGCCGATTTGGTTGCCTTAAACGGGCGAAGGCACTATGTGTTCTTAAGAGAGATTGGAGGACAATCTCTTGTACGTCACCACCTGTAGGATTTGGGTTTACTGGTTCAACTATGATCCGTAGATCGTCGTTTGATGTGGTTGCTGTTTGAGGGGCAATGTTGTCATTTGAATGACTTCTTGTCACTATAGGTGAGTGGTTGGGTGGTGGAGGAGTCTTACGACCGCCTCGTGGAATTAATAATTTTCAAGCCCTCCTTCCAGCGCCATTTGTTGACGGGCGAAATTGAACGCTCGTCGACTAGAGGGGTGGATCCGGTCCGGGGTTGTCTAAATAACCCAAGCCATTTGGGATGATCCACTCCGACGGGTTTAGCGGCTCCGATGGCTGATCTAAGTCCTAGGAAAACGAAAGAAAAATTAAACTAAAGAAACTAATCTAAGTGAAAAAGAAGCTACAACAAACTATATACAAATGTAAAAACTATATATACAATTTACTAACTAATATCATAAAATAATAATTCTACTTGTTTAAATGTTTAGCTATCAACATGATTAAACCTCAATTATATATGTACAGTATTCACAAGTTACAGATTTTAAATTGAAAACCTGCGAAAATCATTTGTGAACTGTGCTATGACAGCAAAGCTATTATTTTTGATTTTTATAATTTTTATGAGAAAGGAACAAAAATTGAAAACTAACTAAGCTGAGCAATTAAAATAATAATCCTAACTGTAAATATGAACTATATATCTATCTAAACTACTGAGAATTCTCGAATTTATTAAGTATTAAATTGTAAATAACAAACTGACCTGAAGTAACGCTTCCTATTTGTCCTGTGCATAGTACTTGATTTAGCTGTTTGATGGGAGGAAACCCGCACCAGATTTTCCACAAGCTTCTTGTAAACAGGAAGAAACAATGCTCTTTGAATACGAATGATAGATCAAACAAGACATAAAACGACAACAATCTTAAAGTTTACAGACCATCACATTTAGATAAATCCCAGTGCGAAGATTTGCATATAATCGTTCATTTAATTAAGAAGATAAACCTTCTGTTAATTAAATTCAAACAGAGTGATTGCTGTGAGTAAAATGAGACACATCAAATATGGATGAAATTTAAGTCATAACGCATCAACCTGTAACAAGTCTTGATATCTAAAGTAGTCAATAACTTAATCACAAATTAAAATGCACAAAACTTGAACGAAAGTATGATAAATTGAAAGCTAAAGCTGTTACAAAAGATCCACTTCCATTCGAGTCTGTATCATTATAAATCCATAGTCTTTTTTCTCCCAATAGTGATGGGTTCTTTACAAAAAATAACAAGTATATAAAGGCCATAGGGTAAAACATCCCTATGGGAATTATCAAAAACAGTTTGCAAAAAATATGGGAACAATCTCCCAAATCTCTATTTCTGCCTAGGACTAACAACTAGAAACAAAACTATGTAATCAAAAAGTATGTTCTTAAACTGCCATAGCAGATCCAATTCCCATAGAAATTCATATGTACCTGTAGATAGTCAAAAGTAAACAATTTTAGATAATGTTTTAATTGTAAAATCAACAAAATCCAAATTTTATGACTAGATACAAAATCTCATGATTCTGTAGCTGGTCATATTTACAAACAAAATCGTTTTAAATTAACCAAATGATAACAAAAATATATGCGACCTTTTAAACAAACCCTTAATCACTAATTCAAAGCAAAGCAAATCATTCACACTAAAACTAACCAAATCATTCATACCAATTCAAAACTAATAGAATCGTTTTTGAATTGATCGAATGGTAACAGGAATGCATGCAATCTATCAAATAGATCTTTGATACTAATTAAACACAAACAAAATCGTTTATATCAATTCAAAACCAACCAAATCACATTAAATTAAAACATAACTAAATTCGATATAGAAAACCAATCTTTGATATTAATTCATCGCAGACACAATCGACTATGCTAATTCAAACCAACATAATCATTTTTGAATCAAACCAAAACATAGCTATATCAAACTAACTCAGAGCCAATTCAATCGTTTATACTAATTCAAGAACAACAAAATCGTATTAAAATGATTTAATCAAAACAGAGCTATAATCGATCTAACACTCAAATCTTTTGCATTGATTTAATGCAAACACAATTCAAAACGAAATCATTCTTGCTAATTCAAACATAACATAATCATTTTAAAATCTATCAAAGCAAAACTATTTCTGAGCAAACACGATCGACTATGCTAATTCAAACCAAAAATCGATATTGAAATCACATACTTGGGCTATAGGAAAATGATTCGGTCAGGATAACTTTGAGTTAACAAATGCAGTAGCTGCCTCAACATTTCTGAAGATGATAGAACCAGTGGTCTTTTGCTTCTTATCATAAGCTTGTAGCCTGTGATTTTCCTTTGACAACAAAGTAACCCATTCCTCCAATGATTTAATTTTAGATTGCAACAGAGGAACATCCGTGTAGTAACGTTCAAGCCAAGAATTGCATTGAGTACATGGTGGTTGATCGGACCGAGCCACTACAGGTGAGGGTTCTTTTAAATTACTAGGGGATGCACTGTCAAACTTAATTCCTGGGAAGTTAGGGTCATTCTTGAGGCACGGTGGGAGGTTGGATACGTAGTCAAAGGGTTCAGCAGAACACAGGCCATGAGAGTAAGGGTATTCCTCAGCCAAAAAGCGTTTAATCTTAGAGTCCAAATCCTCGCTCAAAACAATAGGCTTCTGGTCAGTGTTTCGTTTGGGCTTGTTCTGAGCACATCTAGATATCCATCGTGCATTCTTCTTTCCCTTACTATTGGCATCGTTACTACCCTTGCCCTTCTTCCTTATAGGCTTCTTAACGATCTTAGTAATGTCTTTAAAACATGGGTCAGGCATAATATCGGGTAGGTCAATGTTGGGGCAATTCGAGGGTTTGACAAGGGGTAGAAGTGTAGGATGTGGCACAGTAGGCCCAACCAGGGTTTCGGTGACCACAACCTTGTCCACTTGAACACATTCGGGAGTAGCAAAGCCATTCCTTGATAGGAAATCTTGCCAACTGTCACCACTAAGCCTCAAATGATGAATAATAACGATTTTGATCAAACAATGATGGAAGAGGCTGCTATCAGCCTTCTCCCTCTTAAATCGTTTCGACATTTTATATAGACTGTGTAGGAGGTAGTGAGGCATATTCAGAGGGAAGTCTATGAAATTCATAAGCAACCGGAGATGGTAAAGAAACACTAAACCATAATGACCTTCGCAAGTCACGAATTGATTAACAATGGCTAATAAATCATGCCACCTGGGCTTGAGGGCAGTGACAGGCATACCTCTGTCACAACTGACAATTTTCCTCGATGTGAATAGGAGCGGTCACGACACTTCATCCACTTTCGAATTCTTAAACCACCTCTGCCCTTTAGCTGGCAAACCCGTGGATGAACTGAGGAATTCTTCGTCCAGTTCAAGCTGGATGTCTCCAACCTTAGCCCTGCATTCGTCGAATGTGAGGGAAAACTGTTGGGCTACCGCGAGGTTGAAACCCTCAAATTTTTAGATAAAAACTAACCATCCACTATTCTCCAGGTCTTCACGAGCGTTGTCAAATAGTAGGAGCGTTTGGATGCCATTAGGTTCTATGCGCACTACAGGTGCCATGCGAGAGAACACACAGTGAGCAGGGTAAACAGACAAGGGGTTAGACAGGGTATACACAGAACTGAAAGGTCACAGGTTTCCCCAAGACCAACAGAGGTAACCCGAGATACAAGGCAGGCATTACTGCCTAAGTGTGCGAGGGTGGTGGAACGAAATGGACCCATGCAAAACATTCATATCGAAATGTACAATCGACGGTGTTATGGTGATTCAAATCACTATTGGTGTGTGCTAAAAGAAATGCAAATGACATTCCAATCAAACAACTATTGGAAACCATGATAAGTCGACCCAAATATTTACACAAGCAATAGTGTTTGTATGATTTAAAACAAAACAATATTTCGAATTTAGCACCAAAGATTTCACCATAAAACTTATGCGTTGTATGAAACCATTGCACCAAGGAATTTGATCAAAGACAATAGAACATCAAACCACCATTGTATCAAGGACTCAATCACAATCACTAGAATACCATTGCATCACAAACTTATAAAATGAAGTCATATTAACAAAAAGGCAAAGTGAGTAAAGATTTGGTGTCTTGCCAACTGTGTGACCATCATTGAATTACAGGTGAAATGACCAAATAAACAAGAGTAACCATAATAATCCAGTGACGATTTTAATGCCACCGACATGAATTCGAACTCAAGGTTTTCACGCTTGTAGTCATGAAAACGAAAACAAAAGGCAGGTGTGCGAATGCGCAAAATAATCATGTCGTTTTATTCAAAAGATTGCGATGAGAAACAAGGGTTCCGAAACACTTGTGTAGGCAGCTTATAAGGATAGGATAAAAATGCGAAATGGATGCCAATAGATGCCTATATTTTCCCTATCCCCCAACCAGAGGAAATTCAAACTTAGTTTTTATTTTTATTTTTTCAATCACATATTTCAGAATAAGAAAAAGTGACATCCAAAATACCGATATTGCCTCAATAACTAATTTAATTAGTGTTAATATTCCACCATGAAAAATCCATTTGTTATACCATACTTTTATCCTCTTTTCAACCTTCAAAATTAGTCAGTGCCAATCCTTAAATCCATAGTCATTGGGTTTAATATAAAATCCTAGGTATTTGATTTCCTTGTTGAGATCTGCAGCTTGATAAGGGAACAACTAAGTAAAAAACCTCATGTCCTCCTCACTAGTCCCCATAAAAAAATGGACTATGATCTAGATTGGATCATTATATTGTTTTTCATCTATCTCGATCCTTTCAGAGTGGAAAAAATTGGAGGAATCAACTTGAAGGGCCATCTTAGTGGCAGGTCCCAGTTTGGAAAATTTGGGTTTGAGACCTTCTCGGGCCATTTTGAGGCATCAAACAACATTTTTTGGGGTTAAATATTTCCTTACTTAGCTGGGACCCTGTGACACTATACTACACATCGAGACCTTTCCAACGATGCAAAAATCACATCAATCAAAGCTCGTATGAAAAAATTATGCCTCTCGCAAGTTACCTACCATGTTGACCATTATGGTATGAGAGGATGCCATGACATCCCCCATTACTCATGCATATGGGGATAGCCACGTATGTAATTTCAAGAATATTCTAGAAGGTCCAAAACCCTATCTTAATTGAGGGTTGAGGAAGTAAAAAACCTACCCTTATATGGTTATCGAGCTATGTTAAATACCGAGCCACTAGGAGGAGAAGGGGTTCCATTCTTTTGCATTGTATCTTATTCCATAGCTAAGAAAAACATATGAGAGTGGTATTATGTGAGCATAATATAGGAGGAGAGATTTTGTAGCATCCATACATGCCACAATTCAAAGGAAACTCCACAGAGAGTGCCTCTTTATTTGTACTTGCATCATTTCTATACTAGAGAAAAGAGAGCAAAGAAACCTCACCTTCTAGCTAGGTTTTTTCTCGTGTTGGGTTTCCCATAGAAAATATCTGTTTCATTTTGTGGATGGTGCGTGATTGTGTTTGACTATTCTCTATTTTCCACATTTTATCTATTTCATGTACAAGCAGAAAATCAATAACTAAATATTATGGAATCTAAAGAAATTTAACCTTCATAGTGTAGATTTCAATTTTATTTATTAGATTTGTTGTGACAAACTGTTCCAGTGGAATATCCACAAAAATTTACAAATCATATTGGTATTAGATAAATTTTTCTTTTGAGTATTTGTCGGAAGTTGCAGGATCCAATAATCAACTTAAAGAGAAGTTGCAAAAACCCTAGCCATGGTAGACAAGTTTTTTCGTAATAACCCTTGAGATCCAGTAGAAGAGATATTTGAGTGGTTGGAAGTGCAAGTTGCTGACATCAGTCACAATATGAACCTCCTCTTGGAAGCTCTAGAAATCAAGCTTATACCCTTTAAATATGATGGAGGATCTAACTCATAGATTGGGTCAGAGGAGAAATCAAGAGATCGAGAAGACTCAGGAAAGGAGTCGTAGAAAGAATCCGAGAAAGAGCATCCAATTTCAAGTTTCGTGAACCCTTCACAACCCCTATTCAAGATGGAAGTGAAATTTGTTGGTTGTGGAGATGGTTATCTTCCTAATTCAGAGGTTTGTTTTAGCCATGCTTGGACCCCATTCGCTAACGGTGTGGGGGGGATTTCCTCCCCACAACTGTTGATAGGGGGGTCCAGGGGGGGCGACGATAATTTTTGTAGCCCCCCCCTGGCGGGGGATTCGAGGTTAGAGCCTTCGAAGTGAAATATTGGAAAAAATTTCCTTGTAAATATTGTAATTTCGTAGTCAATCCGGACGATTCATTTTAAGGTCGCAAATATGACAATAGAAGTTATTTTTAGGGTTTTTTTCCCTAGAAGGAAACCCTCTCTTATGAGGGAATTGTATTGCAGCCATGTATTATCATGAATGTTGTATTATGAGAGAGGAGACTGTGAGAGAAATAAGAGGAAGTTACAACGATTGAGTTGTAGGTTGTATCCCTTCATTTTGCTGGATAATAAATATGAAGGACCTGTCAATTTCTTTGGTGGACGTTGTTGGAAAATGTTTAACAGGAAGCATATGCTTGTCATTGATGGAAAGTACAACAATGAAGATGGCATGAGTACAAGAAGAATGTAATAGATGGGCACCAGAAGTATTTTTGGAAGAAGCTGCAGAGCAACCTTGATAAGATCAGAAGAGATAGTGCAGAGGATGTTTGGTATGTTTTACAGGCAGTGTAAGCTTGTCATTGATGGAAAGTACAACAGTGATGATGGCTTGAGTACAACAGCGATGATCAATAGCATAGTGATATTCAGGAAGACCAACAATGCAAAATTTTTCTAAATGCAACAATCCTCAGTCGTCAAATCGAGGATTGATCTAAACTATTGATCAGGCATGATGAAGTCCCGTAAAGTTTGAGAAGCACTACTGATCGTTGAATCCCATCGAAAATTCCCGACAGAACGAGGGCCTTCAGATATGAATTTAGACAAGAAGAGCGCACTGAAGAGGAGGATAGATCTCAAGCGTTCGATCCAAGCGCGGGATCCGACCATCGTTGGATTAAGCAGAACCTACACACTCTCTAAAGTACAAGGAGAAGTGGGCGTATAAAATCCCATAAAAAGGAGGACCATCCATCATCAGGCAGGACACGTGGGGAAAGATCGTCAGTTCGCTGACTGGAGAGTCAAAGGAACGATGTTCCCTAACCTCTCGAAATCACGATATGCGAAATCACGATTCAATCTGAGCCGTCAAATTAAAGTTGAATCTGGACCGTTGATTCCAATCCATGTCAGAGTTTTGGGGATCGAGAGTTGGAGATGTCAAGTAATATCATCCACAGGAATCCCGATTTTGCGATATGAAAAATCGTGACTTAATTGCAACCGTTGAATCAAGATCAAATCTGGACCGTTGATCCAACTCCATATCGGAGTTTCACGAATCGCGACATGGAGAGACAAGAAAACAATGCAACAAGAATGCCGAAATCATGATTTAATCGTAGCCATTGAATCAAGATTGAATCTAGACCGTTGATCCAAGTCCATTTCGGGGTTTCGAGGATCGAGTGTTGGAGATGTCAAAGAGTATTAACATCAAGAATCTCGATATCACGATATGCGAAGTTGCGATGTAATTGCAACCGTCGGATCAAGATGTGATCTGGACCGTTGATCTGACTTCTTTACGAAGTTTCCTGGATCGGGACTTTGAAGTGACAAAAACACTGAACATCAAGCATGTCGAAATCGTGAAATGCGAAATCACGAAATGATCTGAACCGTCAGATCAAGTGTTGATCAGGACCGTTGATCCCACGCCATTTCGGGGTTTCGGGGATCGCAACTTGGAGAGGCAAGAACTCAATGCAACCAGAGTGCCAAAATCACGATATGCGAAATTGCGATTCAATTGCAGCCGTTGAATCAAGATTAGATATGGACCATCGAATCATAGGACATGTGGCAAGCGATCGAAATTTCACTGACTTGAGGTCAACAGAGCATAGTGTTGAAACTCACGAGATGCAAAATCGCGAAAGCGCCTTATGCATAAGGCTGTGGTCATAGCCCTTGGTCACATCAATGAAAGATGGAGGAAAGAGCTAGAGAAACCAAGCTCGTTTTCAGGGATCGCGACTGGGGATGTTGAGACACATGGTCACACAAATGCCAAATTGCCGAATGCCGAAATAAATGAAAGATCCCATGGAATCAATCAAACGATGCAGGTGAATTTGAACAAGATCAGAGGGCTACTGTAGCTCGACACAGTGTAACTGCCAGAAACCACTGATGGTTTCTGCCAGAGGACTCGAAGACACTTCGGTGTGATCACCAAAGGAGATGAAGATTCTCTAAGCTTCGCCCAATGAAGAAATATGATTCTTAGAGGGATTGACAGCTAGATGAGGGTTTGAAACTGTAACTGAAATAGAAAGAATAAGCTCGACTATGCCAGAGAAGACAAAGAGTCTCAACTGCCAGAGAGGCTGAGGAATCTCAACATAACACCCAGTGATGCTGAACGCGTGGGAAAAATGCCAGAGAAGCTAAAGAGTTACCATGATGATCAGGTAGAGCACTCGAGAGGTGGAGGATATCGACGCGGTGTGAGCATGCAGAGGGATTGCGCACATTGCATGCACAAGGGGAAATGAAGCTAGAAGTACATGGTACATAGAAGAGATGGGGTCGCTGTTGCTATTGGAGTTGTTGTGGTTGTTGTTGTTGAAGGTGATTCATTTGTGAAGAAGGAGGAGAGTGCAACAACTGAATCAAATAGAAGAGGAACTGTGCAGTGAATGGACATGGCGCACAGAGCATAAAAAGTAGAAGAACAAACAACACAAGTCATGTGTGCAGGAAGGCAATGAGGCAGACAGAGCAATGAAATGCAACAGAACAGTGATGAGTCTGGTAAGCCATTGTTGAACATTATATCATTGTAATAAGTTTCAGTAGCAAAGATTTATATTTCAGGGTGGAAGGGAGGTGCTAGGGAGGACTGTTGTCCTCATAGGTTCAAGTGGGTGCTTGATCACAGGGAGTTGTAGCTTCCATTTGGTTGCAGCCAGAGAAACCAGGGTGGCAGGGTGGTGCAAGGGAGAACTATTGTTCTCTGTTATACAGGTTGGTTGCCTGTATGATTGGAAGTTGGTGCTTCCATCCAGTTGGTACCGGAAACACTCAGGGAGTTGGTGCTTCCTTCTAGTTGGTGCTAGAGAAACCAGGGAGTTGGTGCTTCCTTCTAGTTGGTGCTAGAGAAACCAGGGAGTTGGTGCTTCCTTCTAGTGGGTGCTAGAGAAAACAGAGAGTTGGT
>ML790379.1:700184-734197 GCA_009831015.1 Picea engelmannii | reverse complement strand
ATGTATGATAATGTAAAGAATGTAACTATTACTTATCATATAAAGAAAAAGAGGTTTTTACCTTGTATGGGTTTCCTCGGGAAATATTTGTCTCTGTGTTTCTCATATATGTGACTGATGCTGAATGTGCCATTGTTTATTTCTCTGCATTAATGTGATCATCATTCAGTGTTTCTGTAAAGAGTTTAAAAGAAGCATAATTGTTTAAGCACGATAACAACTGATTCACCCCCCCCTCTCAGTTGTCCAACAGACGTAGCCTGCACTGGGTGAACCACGTATATCTGTGTCTCTATTGTATTGTGTATCTTCTGTGTTTTATTTCCTTATTTGTTTTATTTTATTTCTCTACGATCCTATTTTTCTAACAACTGGTATCAGAGCTAGGTTAACTTGCAAGAAAAGAGGGTTCTTGGTTTGAGGCGGAAGACACAAATTTTATGTTCAAGAAATTTAATGGCCAAAACTACCAGTTATAGAAGATGCATATGGAATATTATTTATATCAGAAGGATTTATTCCTACCATTGGACGAAATAACAAAGAAGCCAACGACCATGAAGGATGAGGAATGGGAGGTTCTTGACAAAATGACACTAGGAACGATAGAACTGAGCCTAGTAGTGTTGGTGGATTTCAATATTTCAAAAGAAAAGACAACGAAGGAGATGATGGACGTATTGAATAAACTGTACGAAAAAACCTCGACGTCCAATAAGGTGTTTCTAATGAAGATATTATTTAATATGAAGATGTCAGAAGGTGGGTTTGTTGCAGATATTTTAAATGAATTTAATATTGTTACTAATCAACTAAGTTCTGTAAAAGTGGACTTTGATGATGAGGTCAAGGATCTTCTTATCTTGTGCTCATTGCCAGAAAGCTGGAATGGCTTGGTAACGACTGTAAGTAACTTCGTCTCTCGTTCAAACACTCTAAAATTTGATGATGTTGTTGGTGTTATCTTTAGCGAGGAAATGCGACGAAAAATAAAATGTGAGACATTAGGGAATGCATTGACCGTGGAGAACAGAATAAGACAAAATGATAGAGGAAAGGGCTTAGGGAACACCAAGAATTCTAGGAAGGGAAGATCCAAATACATATTGGGAAAGATAGAGTGTTGGAATTGTGGGAAGAAAGGACATCTGAAGAAAGATTGTAGAGCTCCAAAGAAACAAAGAGATGGCCAAAAAGAGAAAAATCATGAAGAAAATGTAACAAGTGATGTGTTACAATATGATTTGATTCCTTCTGTAGATAATTGACAGGTAAACTATATGTACTAATTTCCCTCAATTAAATTGTCAACCTGGGGTAAGTAAACTTAGAGTTGTGGCACAGTATGAGCCAAGGCAGAAATAAAATATAACATGAAGATTAACTAGCTAAGGAGATGGTTTACTCTAGGGATCATCACTCTTTTTAATTTACAATTCTACTTTAAAAATATGACTTTTAAAATCCATTCAAACAACATACTCTATGCTAAATATGCAAAGCAACCTTTAACTAATGAGCTTTAAGCAATCTAGGACTATGACCTATTTAATCTAAGTAGTTTTAAACAATCTAGGACTATGAAATATTAAATCTATCTCTAAATAATAAAATAACAAATAATCTATCTCTGAACTCTTTAATCTATCTATTTAATCTACCTCTGAATGAACAAACAAGCAAGCAAATAATTTGTCAGAATTATCTTTACAAGTGAACTCTATTCTTAAAGCAAAAACTTACAATTATTTCTATCTTGCAGAGAATAAACGCTAATCTACCTAACTGAAAGCAAGAGTGTTGTGAAAGTATTCAAATGTGATGATTGTGTCTACGATGACGAATTACATCACGATGACATCTAACCACTAATGACAATTCAAGTGGAATTAACTCAATGCTAACTTCTACAGAGAAATGCAGAGTATGGATAAGGCAATCTATAAAAAGATTTTCCATCATAAAAGCAACATTAGATATTCTTACAATCCATATGATCTATAAAATTTGTGCTGAAGAGATTCAACATCAATCATTTTCTCTATCACACCGAGACTAGAAAATACTCTGTTCAAAATCAATAATTCAAGCAAATCTACAAACTCATCACTAGCACTAATTAGAAATCATAATTCAAATTCATAACTAAGATGACATTGAAAATACTCTATATAGAATCAATAATTCATGCAAGCCTACAAACTCATAACTAATACTAATTAGAAATCATAATTCAAACTCATAACTAAGATAAAATTGAAAATCAAAACTTGAAATTATAACTAGGGTATCATGGAAAATCATAACTCATAATTATAACTACGATGCTATTGAAAATCATAACTTAAAATCAACTTCTATCTTATCATGATAATTCTAGAAACAGGGTTAACAAGTTATGAACACCTACAAAGAGTATTTGAAATTACAACTTAATAAATGAGAACTGTCTAAATAGATACTCTGCTGAGTGATTTATAGTTTTATGAAACAGAGAGAAAAATACATAACAACACAATTAAACAACTTCTAAACAAGTGAACTACAACCTGCAAGCAAAGTGTTAAGAATCTAAATATCAACAAATAACCATGTACATCCACACATGATCTATGATGCATACCAAAATCCATAAAGGGAGCTGCAAGTTAGAGAAGTTATACAGTGATGTAAATTAAACAAGCATTCTGAAATTAAAGAGATATACACAATGAATGGAATTAAACAAGCAACTTTGAAATTGAAGAGATATGAAATACAAATATACAGAGGCAAATATATACTGATATGAACAACTATCCAGACCACTGGTTCCCCCCCCATAAGGTCATGGAAATACTTCAATAGGAAAACACAGTCACTGAGTTAATGCAACATTGGTATTGATCATAAAAAACAGAGTATATAGGAAAATGAAGATAATGTCTGTGTATAAAATAAAATCCGTGTCTTTATTTGTGGCATAAGAAACAATATTTATAGAGTTATACAAAGCTTGAGAGGTCAACCAATGGAAGGGTTGACACTTTCTAAAAACATAAATACATTAAATTCGTTTAACATAAAGAATCTTTGTCCAACATCCTTGTGCGCTCCACCTAGCGGCTGCTGCAACCACCCAAGTTTGAAGTGTCGAGCTCCATAGCTGGAGGGAATGAGTGGGAACAAAACCCATGTTCCTAATTCATCCATCGAAGCCCGCCGATATGCTAACTGCCAACTCCTATGCACTCCGAGTGTTGGATGGAGTGCCAGATCGAGTGCCAGATGGAGGTCCAGACGAAGGACTGGATGGAAGACTGGATCACAATTTTGACCTGTTGCAAGCAAACAAGAAACGTTAGATCATTGTAATCATTCAATTGAAGATGAATTAACATAAAACCCTTGCAAAATGATGATTACACATACCTCACGCTATTCCATGACGAATTGATGCACAAATCTTGATAATACCTTTAAAAATGGCTAAATAAGGGCATATAATGTATAATTGTCGTATGCAAAAAGGATTTGGCCATTGGAAAAACATTCGAAAAACCAAACCAACAATAATATTTCTGAGTCTTGGGTAGTAGATTCAAGGGTTTCATTTCATGCCACACCCCATAGGAAACATTTTCTAGATTATGTTCAAGGTGATTTTGGGCAGGTTCATTTGGGTGATGATGCACCATGCAAAATTGTTGGAATGGGTAAGGTACAAATAAAACAAAAGAATGGAAACCAATGGTTATTGAAATATGTAATACATGTAACAGATTTAAGGAAAAATCTAATTTAAACAGGGTAGTTGGCAAGTGAAGGCTGTATATCTATATTTACAGATAATGTGTGGAAGGTCACCAAATGTTCATTGGTGATAGAAAAAGTAGAGAATGTAGGTAAATTGTATTTATGTACTAGTAATACCGACTCTTCTATCTCTTTAGCTTCTACATGAGTGGATACAACACCATGACATCATAGGATTGGACACATGAGTGAGAAGGGGATGTAGATACTTCACAAAAGAAATTTGTTTCCAGATCTTAAACAAATTGATTTGGATTTCTATGAGCATTGTGTTTATGGAAAACGTAAGGGAGTCATATTTCTCAGCGTTGGAAAAAAGAAGAAGAGTGAAAGGTTAGAGATTGTGCATACAAATGTATGGGGACCAAATCATGTATCATCTATGGGTGGCTCTCATTATTATGTTACTTTTAATGATGATGCAACTAGAAAAACTTGGGTTTATTTCATTCGATAAAAATACGCTGTTTTTCATACTTTTAAGAAATGGAAAGCTTTGGTTGAGAATGAGACAGAAAAAATGTTGAAGTGTCTCAGATCAAACAATGGAGGTGAATATTGCAGCTAGGACTTTGATGATTACTGTTCATACCATGGGATTCGTAGAGAGAAAACAGTTCTAGGAACACCACAAGAAAATGGTGTGTCAGAAAAGATGAACATGACAATCATGGAGCGTGCAAGGAGTATGATATTGCATGCTGGGTTTCCCTTACAATTCTGGGAAGATGCTGTAGATACTACTGCTTACTTAATAAACATAGGACCTTCAAGGTATTTGGATGGTGGAATTCCAGAGGAGGAATGGACAGGTGAAAAGGTAAACTATTATTTTTTGAAGACTTTTGGTTGTGAAGCATTTGTCCATATTGATAAAGAAAATAAAACAAAGCTTGAGGAAAAACCCAAGAAGTTTACCTTTATTGGATATATTGTTAATGATTTTGGTTATCTCTTATGGGATTATGAAAATCACAAAATCATTAGGAGTAGAGATGTCATATTCAATGAGAAGGTTATGTACAAAGATCAGTTGCAGGGAAAGAAACATGAAAAAGAAAAACCAGAATACACAGTGCTTGATGAGATTACTGAAAAAGAAATTTCAAAGGTACCCAAAAATCAAAATGTACAACAACAAGAGAAAAATGTACCTCAAACTCATACAAGTGTTGTTAGAAGATCTACTAGGTTAAGTAGACCCCCTGAATGATACTCTCCTTCATTGTATTATTTATTTTTGACTAATTCTGGTGAACCAAAATGTTATAAAGAGGAAATGTAGGTAGACACTAAAAAGAAGTGGGAGAAAAGCATGGAGGAGGAAATGGATTCCTTGGTAAATAACCAGACTTGGGACTTGGTTCAGTTTCCTGCAGGAAAATGAGAATTGCATAATAAATGGGTTTACAAGTTGAAGGAAGAAGATGGAGGAAAAAAGCAGTACAAGGCTAGACTTGTTGTAAAGGGGTTTGCATAAAAGAAAGGTATAGATTTTGATGAAATATTTTCTCCTGTTGTTAAGATGACTTCAATTAAGACTATTTTAAGTCTTGTAGTAGTAGAATATTTGCATCTTGAACAATTAGATGTAAAAACAACTTTTCTCCATGGGGATTTAGAGGAAGATATTTATATGCAGCACCCACAGGGGTATGAGGTCAAAGGGAAGGAAAATTTGGTATGCAGGTTGAAGAAGAGCTTGTATGTCCTAAAGAAAACTCCAAGGCAGTGGTATTTGAATTTTGATAGGTTTATGACAGAACAAGGTTATAATAGATCTCATTCTGATCACTGTGTTTATTTTAAAAGGATAGAAAATGGAAGTTATATTATCTTTCTATTGTATGTAGATGACATGCTTGTTGCAGGGTCTAATATGCAGGATATAAATGTGCTCAAGAAGAAATTAGCTAATTCATTTGTGAAGAAGGATTTGGGTGCTACAAATAAAATCCTTGGTATGAGAATAACAAGAGACAAGAAAAATCACAAATTGACATTGTCTCAGGGTGAGTACATAAAGGTGTTGGAGAGGTTTAGAATGCAGAATGAAAAACCAGTTAGTACACCTTTGGATAGCCATTTAAAATTAACTAAGGAAATGTGTTCCAAGGAATATGAGGAGATATAATACATGTCCAGGGTCTCTTATTCATCAGTAGTTGGCAACTTGATGTTTGCGATGGTTTGCATAAGACTAGATATTGCACATGCAGAGGGAGTGAGTAGGTATATGAACAATCCAAGTAAATAACTTTGGGAGACAGTAAAGTGGATTCTCAAGTATTTGAGAGGTATTGCTACTAATGCATTATGTTTTGGAGGTTCAGACACTGTTCTACATGGATATGTTGATTCAAATATGGCTTGTGATAAATATATAAAGAGGATCACCGCAAGGTATGTTTTTACTGTAGGTGGAACAACATTAAGTTGGATTTCAAAACTACAAAAGGTTGTTTCAATTTCAACAACAGAAGGAGAGTATGTTGCTGTTACAGAGGCTAATAAATAAATGATTTGGTTACATAGGTTTATGGAGGAATTGGGAAGGAAGCATGAGAGTATCAGGTTGTACTGCGACAGTGAGAGTGCCATTCATTTTGCAAAGAACTCAACCTTCCATTCAAATACTAGGAATATACAAATCATGTACCATTTCATATGATCCGTCTTGGAATATGGACATTTGAATTTGGAAAAGATACATACTATCCAGAATCCTGCAATACATGTTAAAAAAGGGAGTAGCCAGGGAGAAAATAAGTTCCTTCTCAGTTTCAGTTCTTCTTCAACCATGAAGGTGAAGATGAGAAATTTTCCAGGTCCAAGGTGGAGTATAGTCCAGCAGGTACAACAATAGTGGAGTTGTTGTGATCAATCTCCAAGTGGGAGATTGTGGAGTCTGATTATCTTCCTGATTCAAAGGTTTGTTTCAACCATGCTTGTACCCCATTCCCTAACGGGGGGGCATGGGGGGGCTTTCCCCCCCACAACTATCGCTAGGGGGGTGCATGGGGGGGGGNGCATGAAAATTTTTGTAGTCCCCCCCCACCGACGGGGGATTTGGGGGAAGCGCCCCCAAAGTGAAATATTGGGAAAATTTTCCTTGTATAATATTTTAATTTCATAGTCAATCTGGACCATTCATTATAAGATCATAGATCTGATGATAGAAGTTATTTTTAGGGTTTTTTCCCTAGAAGGAAACCCTCTCTTATGAGGGAATTTTATTGCGGCTGTGTATTATCGTGAATGTTGTATTCTGAGAGAGGATACTGTGAGAGAAAGAAGATGAAGTTACAACAATTGAGCTATAGGTTGTATCCCTTCATTTTGCTAGATAATAAATAGGAAGGACCTAGAAATTTCTCTAGTGGACGTAGCCCACATTGGGTGAACCACATATATCTATGTCTATTATATTATGTATCTTCTGTGTTTTATTTCTACATTTTTATTTTATTTTATTACTCTGCGATCCTGTTTTCTAAAAAAAGTGGACATAAATCCATACCAAGGTAAGATCAATGCATTAAAATTGAATCATTGGTTGCAACAAGTAGAAATTTATTTTAGTGTTCACCATATAGATGGAGGATTTTTTTTTTCATTTGATAGATTGAAGTTAGAGGGCCATGATTTAACCTGGAGGGAAATCCATATGGAAACACTTAGGATCGAGGGTTATCCACCAATAAATAGGTGGGATGACTTCAAAACCCTCATCAAGTCCCATTTCTACCCTATCGGGTATGTAGAGGACCAATGGATCTGGTGGCACTACTTCAAGCAGAGGCAAGGGAAAAGTGTACATGAGTATACCACTTAGGTAAGAAAGATGGCCATCATGCTGGGTATCTCTCCCAATAACCCAGATGTAATCCTGAATTATCTTAGGGGTTTACATATTCATTTATGAAAGCATGTGATGCTCTTCAAGCCAAGGACAATGAATGAGACACGTGTACATGCATAGTACCTAGAAAAAAAAGGAAAAAAAGATAGGGCAACCAAGTGGTTCGAAGCAGAAAGAGCACCAAGAAGCTTCCAAGGAGGGGAAGAAGAAGTGGAAAGGGGGAAAAGATAAGAATACAACATCCAATGCACATCATAGTAAAGATGCCAACAACCATTGCAATCATTTCAACATTTATGGACACACTGAGGAAAAATGCTGGAAACTACATCTAGAGATGAATATGAAGAATCACAATAAGGACGGAAAGAAAAAGAACCTTCTAGCCATAGATTCAATAAATCTGGTTGAAAGTAGCTCATATGTGGGTGACAATATTTTTTGTACATTTGTGCAGAAGGAGGGTAATTTAAGTAGCCTTCATCACCAGGAAGAGAAGGAGATGACTGTTGGGACAGGGGCATACCTAGGGTTCAACGCTACAAGAGCGCACCAACAAAACCCTAACTACCGACCCTTTTGGCAACACCTGCAAAGCATATGAAGTCTCACCCAAGGTAAAGGCAGGGGTGGTTGCAAGACTCAGGTGTCTGCAACCTTAGTTGGGAAACATATCTGTGATTATATCGCTTATGGAGCACTTAGCGTCGATCATTCATCAATATTCAGTAGAGATAAGCACAACAAGTCAAGGCACAAAGAATAACACACATATTTACATGGTTCACCCCCACCCTGGGGCTATGTCCACCAAATATTCTTCTTTATTATCGTCGGCCAATCGGTTACAAGCACAAAGCCGTAGAAACCCTTACTTCGCAAAGGACAAAAGATCTATGTAGCTCACTAGATCCTTCTTCCTTGCCTTTCAACACACAACCTTCTATATATTCACACAGGGACTTTCACTAAGCTCTGCAAGTCTATACAGAATGCACAAAACTCTCGATCACACAGATCCCTTCTTGGCACTTAGCCTATATCACATAGATATAATACAATCCCTCCTCTACTAGATGTCTAGATGTTTATTTATACATTACAAAAGTGGGCCTAAACGTGGGTAAACCCACAGGCCGACATCCCTTTCTCATTACATTGTCCCAAAACCCAAAAAGGGACCCGAAAGTCAGCCGAGATCCCTTGATCTCTTCTTTGTCTGGTGCTCCATCTTCGAAAGCCTGTTGAAATCCCCAAAACAGTCAAATATGACCAAGTAACTTCAAAACTTGGTCAAGGGCCAACATGCCCCCAACACTCAGCTGTGACTCATCTCGAGTCACTCTGGTTTGATAAATTCTTCCTTGAACACATCGAGATTGGCTCGAGCTACTTCAACCTGCTGCAATGATAATGCCTCTTGCTCAGTGAATTCCTGGATGAGTGTGTCATTGACTGGTCCTTATAGGTGCTGTTCTGCTGCACTCACAACTTGTTCAAGTTCTACTCCTTGGTTTTCAACTTCAGTGAATAGTTGGCATGCCTTCTCTTGCACTGGTTGAAGTCATTGAGAGACTTCCATCACTTTGGTATGGATTGTGTGAATCTGTTGCCAGGCCGTGCATTGCTTTGGAAACCTCTTAATACTTTCGACTGGTGATAAGGCCTTTAGCTGCGTCTGTAATGTATCTACATGCTGCTTTGCTTCTTGGAGTTGCGACTCCAATGCTTGTAACTATGGATTCTCCATGAGGTTTTCGTAAGTCTGAGCGCTCCTAGAGCTCAGCTACTTGCACTCCAACGCAAGGGATTTTATTCTGCCAACTGCGCTACGAGCAGTTGCCTCTCTTAGGTGTCTGATTTCTTGAGGGGTCTCGGGCACAGTGCGAAGTTCCAGGTCTGTGATGCGTTGCTGAAGCTACTGGATCACTTATTTGGGATGTGCCACCTGCTGTGGAATTTGTTCTTCAACTCTCACTTCTATGATGGTCACAGAGCAAAGTGCTTTGTTGACCAGTTCCTTTACTTCTAGCTGCTTCGTGATCAACTTCTCCTTTCTCTGTTGTAGCTCTGCTTTCTCTTTGTCCCACTGTGCTTGAAGAGAAATTTTTTCTCATTCGGTAGCACTGCGCTGCTCGACAAGTACTCCCTATACCTGTGTCAAAGCCTGGATGTCTTGCGCTGTCTCTTCCTAAGCTCATCGAAGGAAAGCTTCATCTTTATCGACGATCTGGTGCAATTGGGCTGGCTCATCTTCTAGTTCAACTGTTCATGCTGTCAGAGGCGCAGTCGAGATTGCGTGGCTAGAATGGAGTACCTGCTGCACTCCTTGGAGTTCAACCTCGATATGATTATACATCTGCTCCTGCTTCACCTCCTGCTTCTCTAATACCTCCTGTGAAGCATCGTTCACAGCTGCAATGGTGAAATTAAAATCATCCAATGTGAGGGTAGTCCGCATCTTGGTTACAGGGGTTCTAGGTTTCTTCCGTGAGGAAGATTTCAGAGGTGAAACCTTTCGTTTCTTCAACGAGTCTTCTTCATCCCCTAAGCGGTGGTACTTCACCTTTATGTTGTTCAATTTATGCACCTTCAATCTCTTCGCCATCACCCCCTTCATCCGGTGAAATGGATGCAATCCTCATAGATGTACTGTCTACATCGTGAACCTCTTCAGGCTTCTTCATCTTGCTTGGTTTGGGTGTATCCTGCGCAGCTTCTGGGCTATCTACGTCAGACAAATCCATAGGGTTGGATGGAATAAGGAGGTTCACCGACCATTCCTTAGTGATTTCCTCTAAGTCTTCCTCTGCCTTGTAATATGACTGCAACTGCTGCTTTTTCTCATCAGCGCGCGCTGTTATATAAATGAAGTGGCAGTTCGTGATGAACTTCATTAAGGGCCAAAACCTGTGGAGGGTATTTAGGTTCATCCGAGGCTTGAATTGGATGGATTGTTTCAATTGGTTGTAGTAAGCATGGAATATGGCATTGGATTGCCATTGCTTGTTCATATCATTAGAGTACCACAAGGTACTGAACTTTGCGACCAAAGGTTCGAAGGGCTCGATGTCGGGGAAGGTCACACCTTCTGACATTTCCCATGCAATGAATGCGATTAGGATGAGAAGCCAACTAAAGTGAAACTCATGCCCTTGGTCTTGTTCTTCTCTGCAGTCAAGCTCCAGCTAGTTTACAAGGTAATGCGCCCAATTCATCTATAGTCCCTCTGCGCACTTTCCTACGAGGTCAACTACGGATCCAGTCACTTGGGTGGGCCGGTTCTTGTGAACTATCTTGCCTGCGATCAACTGACATGTGAGGTGCACTACGCCATTCTGGATAGAGGTTACCTTGTAACCTTGCGTTCCCTTCTCGACATCGCCATAAGTCTCTTTGATTTTCTATGCTAATGCTCGATATGAGGTCTTTCCAGGGTACAAATTCTGTGGGTCAGGGCCCTGCATGCTCAACCTTGTGATCCGATTGATCAAGGTCAGATCCACAATGATGTGATGGTTCAAGAATAAGTAACCTCCGTGGTAGCAAGATAACAACAATTTCATGCATGTGTTTACTTCTTGGTGTCGGCCAAAGTGCGGGATCTTCATCACATTGAGTAGTGTGGACTGCGTCAAGTTCTGGGTCCATGGCTACATGATAATATTTGAATTCTTTCCTTTAGTCTTGGTCAGATACTTGTGCGGGGCGAGCATGCTGTAAGCCTTCATGTCACCAAGGTTGAAGTCACCGAACTTCAATGCTGTGAGCTTATCCTGGTCATCTTGAACTACGCGTATCCCTTTTGGGAGGTACGCCGTGACCAAAGCATAGTCAAAATCTATGGGCACACTTTCTCGGTTGATGGCACCGATTAGAGGGGGTAGGTAGGCAGGTAGAATGCTTGGAATCAACTTGGCATTCACAATGTCGTCTCTGTGCTTCGTTCTTGCCTCTGTCGTGGTTCTGGAAGTTCCTGCTCCGCGAGCATTCGATAGAGAAGCTTGGACTCCTCTTGTTGATGATGCTTGCACACCTGTAGACATCCTTCTTTCTGACATGACTTTCTTGGTCCTGATATTAGCGAGTACTTCCTTCACAGATTCTTCAAGTGCGCTAAGATCTTTGGACATACGTGCTCGAGATAAATTATCGGGGTCACAATGATCTTAAACACTGCTCAGGAATGAACAACGAGGGCATGATGATCACTATATACACTTTCTAGTTTGCAGGCTTCAAATTCTCAGTTGGAAAAAGTGTTCTTCGGGCATGGTGCGACGAGATAAATAGGTGATATTAGCAATGATTTTTTTTGCAACGGGCATGAGCCTCATTAATTCATGTTCTGTCCATTATGGCGCGGTTTGATGGTCTGGTGATGAGCCATCAATGATTTTCGATCCGTTTGGAGCGGCAGTCGAACAGATATATCGACCTATAACGACTATATTGCTTCACCATGACGAAGTGGCCTATATCGCTATTCTGATATCTCAACGAAGTTCAAATTCTGCAAGTTTTCCTTCTGTGAGGTACCCTTGGGAACTTGCTATAACCTTCCAATCTTAGCCTTCTTCTTATTCAACTTTCTATCCTTCTTCCCCGTGAGCTTCATCTCGGTGGTTCTTTCCTCATTCTGATTCTTATTTTCCTTGGACATAATCACTTTGCACTGCTGAGATTCTCTCCTAAGACTTAGGGGAAATACTTCTTTTATATCTGAGACAGATACCTCAATCTTCTGTGAGTCCTCTAATGTTCTTGCAACTTTAACATTTGGGCTTCTAGTGTCAAATAGATTCGATCTGTTCTCCTGTTCTTCAATCAACTGCGTGATCCTTCTGGTCATGAAATATTTTAACTCTTGTCTTTATTGTTCTAAGACTGCTTCTTATTCCTTCTTTTTGGCTTGATCTCTTTCAATCCAAGGTTTTCCAAGTAACATAGTAAACAGGGAGCTGTCCTCAATAAACTTGATAATCTCAAAATCTTCTTCTGTTGAAGTTCCATTGACATTCATAGGTATCTGAGTGAGCCTCCCACATAGGTTTACCAGTTTCCCTCTGAATAACCCTATTCCTCTTAATGAAGGGATCATATCCGACCTTCCTATAGCTTCCCAAGTTCTCTCTGACATAATGTTCACTGGTGTTTCTTCATCAAGGACAGAGGCAATGTCGAAGTCTCATATTCTTGCTTCAATGCATTCTTTTTCTTTAACAATCTCTGGTAGCCTAACATGTCGGTGATCATTCAAGGTGTCTTTCATCTGCAACAATACCTTCTCTGATTCTTGTTGGGGTTCTACTATTTATGGATCTACCTTAGGGTTTTATTCATTCAAATTCATTCTTTCAAGATTAGCAATCATTCTAGGGAAATCCAATACGTCATGGTCCCAAGCTTTGCAACATAGGAAACTAGATCTTCCACCAGGGAATTCCTTAGCAAGATGTCCCGGTCTTCTGCAACTGTAACATAGGGTTAATCCTCTCTTCCTTTTAAATGATCCCCAACCTCTTCTGTACTGCGCACTAGGATCATGGTAGCTAGTCTACAAAAAATTCTTTCTAGGATCTTGCATCCATTTGTTAGTCCAAACATTCTTTCTATGCATAGGTATAACATATCTATCACTGTACTTATCAGATCTATTCATATCAAGCTTTTTTTCATCTATCAGAGCCCTAGTTTTCAAGCTAGGACAAAATCTATCAAATATACCTAGACCCATACTCTAGAAACAAAAAATTCCACTTATTTTACTTCTACAGAGTGCAAAGCTTCTAGATCTAAGAACTTTTAAATATTCTTACCTTTATCAGAGCATAGAACTTACAAATCTTACCTCTTTTCTGCAGATCTAACCTCTTTTCTTCAGAAACTTCCACTTTTACTTTTCTTAGAGCACAAAGCGTTCATATATTGCTTCTTTTCTTCAGATCTATCCTTCCTTATTTAGCACAGATCTTTTCAGATCAAGTGGATTACTGCGCACTAGGGCACAAATCCACGCAAAGATATTCCACAGTTTTAGGGTGAATCTTTGCACAAGGATTCTTCTTCCTCAGTTCCTAGCAATCACAGTTTCAGGTCCTGGCAACATAACCATTTGTTGGGACAGGGGCAGACCTAGGGTTCATCACTACAAGAGCGCACCAACAAAACCCTAACTACCAACCCTTTCGGTAACACCTGCGAAACAAATGAAGTATCACCCGAGGTATAGGTAGGGGTGGTTGCAAGACTCAGGTGTCTGCAACCTTAGCTGGGACACAGATATATGATTATATCACTTATAGAGCACTTATCATTGATCATTCATCAATATTCAGTCCTTATTATACTTCACAGATAGCACAGAGCATCAAAACATTCACTTAGATCTAAGGTATCTTAGTACTTAGTAACAGTAAAACATATTAGATTCAGTAGATCAACACTAAGCATCTTCATACATACTCAATATGCTATTCATACACCTCTAATAAGCACAAATCATAAATCTATCCATCTAAATATATTGAAGCACTTAGAAAAAGTAGAGATAAGCACACCAAGTCAAGGAACAAATCATAACACACAGATTTACATGGTTCACCCGCACCCTGGGGCTACGCCCACCAACTCTTCTTCTTTATTATCATCAGCCAATCGGTTACAAGCACAAAGCTGTAGAAACCCTTACTTCGCAAAGGACAAAAGATCTGCACAACCCGCTAGATCCTTCTTCCTTGCCTTTCAACACACAACCTTCTATATCTTCACACAGGGACTTGCACTAAGCTCTGCAAGTCTATACAGAATGCACAAAACTCTCGATCACACAGATCCCTTCTTGGCACTTAGCCTATATCACATAGATACAATATAATCCCTCCTCTACTAGATGTCTAGATGTTTATTTATACATTACAAAAGTGTGCCTAAACGTGGGTTAACCCACGGGCCGACATCCCTTTCCCATTACATTGTCCCAAAACCCAAAAAGGGACCCAAAGTGGGCCGAGATCCCTTGATCTCTTCTTTTTCTAGCGCTCCATCTTCGATAGGCTGTCAAAGTCCCAAAAATGGTCAAATATAACCAAGTAACTTCAAAACTTGGTCAAGGGCCAACAATGACCACATTCTTCCACATCAAGATTCATGTTAAGAAGACTAAGATATATGCTCTGTTTGACTCTGGTTCACAAGCTAATCTCGTAGCAGCATATCTGGTCAACAAGATTGGATTGGAGGTTCGCAATCATCCTAGCCGTATCCATTGGGTTGGGTAAACAAGGGTGCAAAGATAAAGGTGATGAAACAATGTAATATTAAATTCGCTGTAAGTGATGATTTTATTGATGAAGTGAAATTGGATGTAGTACCCCTTGATGTATGTGAAGTAGTATTTGGAATCCCCTACATGTATATGAGGGATGCAATCTTCATGCAGAGAGCCAACCAATACCTACTGATCAAGGATGGGAATTCCTACATCATTAATGCACATAAAGGCAAGTTAAAGATCTCACTAGTAAGTGCCAACCAAGCCAAGAAGTTTATTAGTTATAGTAAGAAATATATTTTAATTTTATGAATAGAAAATTCATCTAATGATAAGTTAATGAGAGTGAAGGCATCCCTGGAGGGGTGTAATAAAGAGAAAAAACATCAATTGGAGGAGTTTATACAAGAATAAAGAGGACTTTTCAAGGATCTTAAAGGGCTACCACCCAAGAGGGATGTGGAGCATGACATAAAATTATTTCTAGACTCCCCATTGCTAAATATTGGGCTGTATATAAAGTATTTTCTAGAAGCAAATGAAGTGAAGAAGTAGTTGGAATAGTTGTTGGAGGAGGGTGTGATTCTACTAAGTACCTCACCTTGTGGGTCACCGAACATAATTGTATCTAAGAAGGATGGGACTTGGATAATGTGTATCGATTACAAGGCATTCAAAAATATTACACTAAAGAATCAATATGCTCTACCAAGGATCGATGATCTCTTGGACCAGTTGTAGCATGCCAAGTACTTCACTAAGTTGTATTTGAAATAAGGATATTACCAGGTACGAGTCAAAGAAGAAGATACCTGGAAGAATTCCTTCAAGACATGGTAACGTTTGTATGAGTGGTTGATTATGTCATTCGGTTTATGCAACACCACATTTATGAGACCAATGAATGATGTTTTAATCCATTATATAGATTCATTTGTTATTGTCTATTTGAATGATATACTGGTTTACAATGCTACCTGGGAGGAGAACATATCACATCTTATGTAGGTGTTAAAGACTCTGAAGAAGCACCGACTATTGGCCAATATCAGGAAATGCAAGTTTGCTAAGCAGTGTTTGGTGTATTTTGGGTATGTGA
Organism: Picea engelmannii; assembly: GCA_009831015.1. NCBI lineage: Eukaryota > Viridiplantae > Streptophyta > Pinopsida > Pinales > Pinaceae > Picea > Picea engelmannii. Next base: position 718,168 of record ML790379.1, on the reverse strand, counting down.
TCGGTGGAGGGGAGCTCAAGATAGGTCTCACAAATATGGAGGCTATAATGAAATGGGCAGTTCCTACAAACATCATTGAAGTTAGGATTTTTTTTGGGGAATGAAAATACTTGCAGAAGTTCATAGCTTCATTTTCAACAATAGTTGCACCACTGCACGCCATAATAGCTAGTTGTAAGAGTTTCCAGTGGGGGAAGAATCAACAAGATTCCTGTGATGAGAAGAAAATAAATATCAGTCAAGCACCAGTGATCGCAATACAAAAGTTACAAAATCCATTCGAAGTGGAGATAGATGCAAGTGGGTATGCCATGGGAGAAATACTAATGTAGGGAGGAGGGCCCATCTGTTATGATTTTGAAGTATTTCCTGGGGCGATTCTCAACTACCCTACCTAAGATAAGGAGCTCTATGCCTTGGTACAATATGCCAAAAAGTGGAAGCACTATCCAACTGGAAAGGATACCATCATCCACACACATCACCAACCACTACAGTATTTGCAGGGCCATAGTAAGCTACAATAAACCAAGCATTACAAGTGGATGGTATTTTTACAACAATTTCACTTGGTCATAAAGTATAAGAAGCGTAGCACAAATAAGTTGGAAGACATGTTTTCATGACCACCCACATCCAATATTACAAATTTGGTAACTTTGATGCACATGGAACCTTTTACCCATGATGCATATAAAGAGGCATACACAGAAGATGATGAATTCAAGGAGGTGTTTCAACAACTACAGGGACAAATTCATATAGAATAAGGTGATGGTAAGGCTGAATATCATTTCTATAATGGTTTACCCTACAAGCTCGACATAATCTATGTTCCTAAGGGTGAACGATTGCAATTATTAGAGAGGCTCAAACCTCCAAGGTTGCAGGACATTTTGGTGTTGGGAAGATAATTTCCAACTTACATAGGTATGTGTACTGGCCCATAATGAAAGAATATGTAGCATGGTATATTAAAGGATGTATACTTTGTTGTACCAAGAAGCCCAATAACATGAAGCATGGTCTATACCATCCCTTACCTATATCCACTCGATCTTCTGGAAAGTATTTCCATGGATTTTGTGGGAGGTTTACCAACAACCAAGAAGGGACATGACCATCTATTTTTCGTAGTTGATAGGTTCAACAAAATGTGCATTCTCATGCCTTGTAAAAATAACATCAACGAACAAGAAGCAACAAACAAGTTCTTTGAACAAGTCTGGGTGCACTTTGGGATACCAAATAGCATCATCTCAGATAGATATACCATATTTCTCAATGCATTTTGAACTACATTGTGGGAGAAGATGGACACTAAGTTGAAGAGTTATACAACATTCCATCCACAGACATATGGGAAAACAAAAGGAGTCAACATTAATTTGGTGCAACATTTGAGGGGTTACAATTAGAAGTATCCAAAGACTTGGGATGAGAATCTAATCTATATACAACACTCTTATAATAGAGTAGTCTACACTTCTATTGGTAAGTCACCTTTTGAAAATTTCTTTGGATATTTTCCACCTTCACCCTTAGATGTTGTATATGGGCAACAAGGAGGAGTGAGGGAGGACCTCACAAGAGATGCATTAAAATAATAAAAAATTATTGAGAAGATCAGTCAGATCCATTTGCAAGTACAAGAGACATTGAATAAGTCACAACAAAAGTACAACGCTAGACATGATCAACACAGAACACAAAGAACATTTAGAGTGGGAGACATAGTATGGTTACAACTGAATAGGTAAAGGATGTAGGGTTCTGGTAAGAAGATCAAGGCTTTGTAGTATGGTCCTTTTGAGGTATTGGAAAAGTTAGGAGATAACACTCACATACTCGGTCTACACCTATACATGTGCATTTACTCAATAGTGAATGTGGAGAATCTCAAACTCTATGAGCCTTCTATGTTGGATCAGGATGAGGAGTAGGTCCTACCTTCCATAGAGGACTTAGCACCAGATTCTCAACCATAGTTAGCAGAGGACACATTTTTGCAGAAGTGATCTAGAACTACAAGACAAAGGAAAAATGACCTTTTGTATATTGGGTTGAAAGGACAACTTCCAGACAAAGAAAAGTGTTACTCCAGAGAGAAGGTAGAGGAAAAATTTCCCCACCTCATTCAGTAAATATTTTTGGGACTAAAATCCCCCCTAAATGGGGAGGTATAATTTGGGTTGGATCATTATATTTGTTTTCATCTATATCGATCCTTTCAGAGTGGAAAAAATTGGAGGAATTAGCTCGTAGGGCGATTTTAGTGACAGGTCCTAGTTTGGAAAATTATGTTCCAGAACTTTCCAGGGCCATTTTGAGGCATTAGACGACATGTTTTTAGGTTAAAAACTTTCCTAACATAGCTTGGAACCCATGATTCTATTCTACACATCGACCTTTCCAACGGTGAAAAAATAACATCAATGAAAGATCGTATGAAAAATTTATGCCTCCTGCAAGTTGACCTACCATATTGACCACCATGGTACAAGAGGATGCCACATAATCCCTCATTACTCATGCATATGGGGCTAGAAACACATGTAATTTCAAGAAATTCTAGAAGGTCCAAAACCCTATCACAATTGAGGGTTGAGGAAGTAATAAACCTACCCCTAGATGGCTATTGGGCTATGTTAAATACCGAGCCACTAGGAGGAGAAGGGGTTCCATTCTTTTGAATTGTATCTTGTTCCATAGCTGAGAAAAACATCCGAGACTGCTATTATATGATCATAATAGAGGAGGATAGATTATGTAGCAGCCATAGAGGCCATAGTTTAAAGGAAACTCCACATAGTGCCTCTTTCTTTGTACTTGTATCATTTCTATACCAGAGAAAAGAGAGCAAAGAAACCTCACTTTCAAGCTGGGTTTTCTCCCGTATTGGGTTTCCCAGAGAAAATATTTGTGTCATTTTGTGGATGGTGTGTGATTTTATTTTACTCTTCTCTATTTTCCGCATTTTATCTATTTCATGCATAAGAAAAAACTCAACAACTAAATATTCTGGAATCTAAAGAAATTTAACCTTGATAGTGTATATTTTGGTTTTATTTATTAGATTTGTTGTGATGAACTGTTCCAGTGGAATATCCACAACAATTTATAGATTAGAATATTTCCCCAAATTTACCTTCATTCCCATATCTATACAATACAAATTTAGTATTTCATTGAGTTTCATGGCATCCCTTATGGAACTGTCACAAAATAGCAAGATGTCATAAAAAAACAAGAGGTAAGATAAAAAAAAATAGATGCTCCCATCCTAATACCTTTAAATGATATAGATCTTCTTGTATACAAATAACTCTACTTATCATTTCTTCTATTATAATAAAAATTAGTGGAGACAACAAGAATCTCTACCTAAGGCCCCTTCCTGGTTTGAAGAATGAAGAAGTTGAATCATTGATAATCATTAAGAAAGTCACAACGGATATACAACTCATTACCTAGTTTACAGAGGGTAGTTGAAAGCTAAGATGAATAATCATAATTCATAAGTACAACTAGCTGACCTTGTCATAATCCCTTGAGAGGTCTATTTCTGCTACCATTACTGGAATCCTTTTTTTCTTAATTGTATGCATCCCCTCCTGAGCAACTCCTACAACCTCATGTATTTGTCTTCCCTCAAGGAAACCTAACTAATCAAAGGATATAACCCTTGAAAGTAATCATTTAACTCTTCTAGCTATTGTTTTGGAAATGATCTTGTATATATAGTTACATAGAGATATTGGCCTAAACTCCTCAAAGGATTTAGGGTCATCATTTTTTGGGATCATTGCAATAAAGGTGGAATTAAAATATTCTATCAGTTTACCTAAATTTCTAGACTCCTAAACAACTCTTATCCGATACGCTTGAATGATTTCCTGGAACCCAGAAAATAATTCCTTTGGCCAATCGTTAGGGTTGACACTTTTGTATTTTTGTAGGGAATGCAAAGCTTCCCCAAGCTCATCCTTTGAAACTTCCTTCATAAGCATATTTTTATCTTCTTCATTTTTTTTTTTTGGGAAAAAAGGAAGTCATCCTTACCACTTCAACATTAGTAACTCTGCTATCTTCCTTGTAAATTTCACTAAAGTGTTCCACCCTTGCTTTGGACAAATCCTCAATCCTTGATACATGTGAGCCACCATTTCTAATCAGACTTCATATATTATTATTATGTTTTATTTGATTAGCATACTTATGAAATTTACTTGTATTTTGATCCCCTAAAGTAAGCCATAATGCTCTGCTTTTCAGTCTCCATGCAACCTCCTTTTCATCCAACAATTTTCTGTGCTTCTACTCTAGAGTCTTGACCTATTCTTTATAATCAACATCAGGGAAACCATTGAAGTGACGACTGTGCATATTCTCCATCTCTTCTTATACTTCTAATATTTCTAACTCATCCCTAACCTTCTTATCATGAGCCCATTTTATTGCAGTTTTATTTTAATCTCTTCATATTCTATTCAAAATGTATCGCAACATATTCCCTCCAAGAAATGTTGAAGGGGCACCAAAGGACTTTGAACAAGTACCTAAATCCTTCATCTTTGAGCCAATTTTAATTGAAATTAAATGGGATAGGAAGCTTATTTACAGTATAATCGATTTCGAGTAATATGGGGAGATGATTAGATTATGCTCCCATAGCTACCCATTGCCTTAATCTTAAGTCCTCACTCAACGCAGATTCCGCAACAAGGAATCTATCTAACCTATTAGAAAATCTCTCCTCCCTTATCCTTTTGTTGAAACATTTTTGCCAAAGTTTCATAGGTTCAATTTCAAACAACCCAACCTCCTCCAAATTTGAAACGAAGAAATATGATAATGGGTTCACATTTGCTACTACTCCCTAGACTTTAGTCCTACCATAGTGAAATTGAAGTCCCCTCCAACAATCACAAATTCCTTTCTACTCAAGTCCATATTGAAGATTTTTTTTCCTAGTATGTTTATTTGTCATTATAAGGACCATATAAGTTCAATAATGTGAATTGTTTGTCCATTTATTGAGAACACAACATTATACCTAGACCCGATTCACATGACCAAATATTAGATATTGATAGGGTTCTTTCTTTCCTTCTTGAGATCACCCCCCTCAGGTCTACCTATAACATATATATAAGTAAAATACCATCTACCCAACAAATTTATTTGGATTGTATAGGAAATAAAATGAAACACACACAACAATATAGCAAATAACATAGTAATACAGTGAAAACCCAACTTCTATTAATGAATAAAATAATTGAATATTGTACAACATACATTGGCTATAATGGTGATAACTTATCTATGAAGAGAGAGAGAGAGAGAGAGAGAGAGAGAGATAGAGAGAGAGAGAGAGATGTCAACTACAATTATTCAAAAAATATAATACAAGAGGCCAAAAGGATGGCCTTTTAACATCATAAAAGAAACCCAAAGGTACAAAATCCTAACCCTAGGAGGTGAAGTTCCAAAAGGTGTTTTTGGGCCCAAGGTGGTTAGTTTCTGCACCAACTTCCCATGGGCACAACTTTAGCATATAATCTCTCTTTGGCACACATATTATCTTGTAGGAAAGATAAAAATAAGGACTAAAATATTGCAACATGGACTTGGTGTGTTAGAACGAAACCAAAGCCCTGAATTTCCCACAAAACATTGTTTAGGGCCTCAAAATGGCCTCGAAAGTTTAGGACCCAGAAAATCCTAAAAAATCATAATAAAAATGCTAATATGGAGAATCATTTTGAGTCAGTAGAAGAGGTGGGTGACCACCAATATCTACCTATATTTGTGTTCCCCCATTAGGAAGCAATGGTTGCCATTGTGTCAAATTTCCGTAGTAGATGGGGAAATGTTTGCTAAATTTGAATCTTGGTGAGCCAATTTCCTTGTTGAAGAAGTTGTCCTGCTTTGACAACTTGATAGAGTTGTATGTTCTCTTGGAGGGTGCTATTCATATTGGTTTCCATGAGCCAATCCACTTTATCCTGCTCAAGGTATTCAATATTGAGTTCTGTAGGGGCCAATTTCTCAACCACCTCCAAGGTGTCCAATAGAGGCGAGAAATATGGTTGAAGCTACTCAACATTAAATACTAGGTACAAAACAAGGAAATGAGGAATACTCAGTTCAAAATCATTTTCACCTACAACCTTTTTGATGGTGTAAGACCCATATCAGAGTGGTATGAGATTCCTATGGGGGGGGGGGGGGGCGTGAGGTGCTCTTTCTGCAAATGTAACCATACCTTGTCACCAAACTGAAACTTGTGTGGAACCCAATGTTGTTCATGTCATTGGTTGCACTTAGCATTGGATTTTTGCAAGATATTATGAATATGTTGTTGGAGGTGCTGGATCCATTCAACAAATTTGACTGCTCTATTTTCCTTAGTATAAAAAGGGCCATGGCCAATAAAGCTATAGAGGGATCTGTTATAACTATGTTGAACATATGGAAGGCTCTCATCCCATGTACATGGATGCTTGGAGTTGTACATGTGCATGATATGCATAATCATCACGTTGATCACTTCTGTTTGCCCATTTGGCCAACTTCATGTTCACTAAAGACCATAAGCTGGACCAGAAGGTACTGAGGAACTTGCTATCCTTATATGAAATAATGGTCTGTGGTAGCCCAAAATGAACCCAAACATACTCAAATAAAATCCTAGCAATGACCTCAACTATGATACTCATTTTACATGGTGTCAAAATAGCCATCTTTGAGATTTGATTGACAACCACAAAGACACAATTGTGACCATTTTTGATGGAGGGAAAAATGACATGTAATCCATGGAGACTGATTCCCAAGGCTTGTCTAGGGTAGGGAGAGGAGTGTACAACCCTTTCTTCTTCATGGATGGTTTAGTGATGGCACAGGTAGTGCATGACCTGATATACTGGATGATGTCCTATCAAATCCTTGGCCAATGCAAATACTTATGAAATATTTCTATTGTATTCTCCATAGTGAAGTTCCTTGCCACTTGAATGCAATGTGCCTTCCAATTTATCTTTGGACACTCACTTTAAGGAACAAAAAAATGACCTAGATAGCACAGGAGCACATCCTAGAGGTGGAAGTTCAAGACTTGTTTTCCTACACTTAGTGTCTAATAAGTAGTGGTGAAGTCAAAGTCATCATTGTGCAATTATGGATACTTGGAGGTCTCGTTCCCATAGAAGTTAAGAATTGTGGTTAGTGCCACAACCGGGGGATGAATGAGGTAGTTTGCAACACAGTTGGCGCTACCTTTGTTGTACTTAATTTTCAAGTGGAATTGTTGTAGGTGTGTGGAAAACTTTTGATGGCAATCATTCTGCGATTTTCCTTGTGTCAGCATGAATTGTAGAGGCTTGTGATTAGTGTGTATGATTTTTTCCTTTTCCAGAATATAATGCTTCCATTTTCAACATTCCCACACAATGGAGTACATCTCCATGTCATAGGTGGGATATCTGAAAACAACATCAGATAGGCCACTAGATGTCCTTGTTGAGTGAGGACTGCACCGATATCATAGTCAGAAGCATATGTCTCAATATCAAATGCCTATTGTAGGTTTGAAAATGTGAGGAATGGTGTGGAGCAAAGGTGTGTTTTAGATCCTGGAATGATTTTTGTTGCCATTTAGGCCAGGCAAACTTAGTTTTAACTCGAACTTTGGTCACTTGACTTAGGGGCCAAGAGATATGAGAGAATCCCAACATGAACCTAAGATAGAATTTGGCGAGGCCCAAGAAGCTACAAGCTCTTCTATAGTTGTTGGGGCCGTCCAATTGAGGGGGGGGCATTATTAGAAAAAGTGTTTTATAATAAAACACTTTTTCTAATAATGTCCCCCTCTCCCACCCTCTATAGAGGGTGGATGACTTGGATTTTGGTTGGTGACGGGCCCCTGTTTTGGCATCCTTAAGCATACCCTCTACTTACCTTTTTTCCATACTTTCTGTCATTTTTGAGCTTAAATCGATCTTTGGTAAGAGGTATTTATTGGTTTCTGTTTTGTTATCTTTCGTTGAATATTAGGAATACTTAGAGCAATTAACATATTTACCACGAATTGAAAGTTGTTACAGTTCTTTTATAACACATGAAAGACAAAGATTCCGTAGCAGAATTACGATTGGGCTACGAGAAAGCTACAAATTTCCTGTAGCCAGGAAACCAGATAGCTATAGGAAATATACAACACATCTGCAACTATTTCTTAAGGGACTTGATGAAAGGGAAAAAATAGAGGAGATACGATTCCACCTACTTCTAGCCTGGGTCCGTGGAAGAAAGGTCAAAAGACACATGATCGTGGAGTGCGCTTGAAGGAAATATTTTCAAGATGAGATATGGGTTCAAATGTATAAACATAAATCGACTTGTATATTCTAAAGCGATGCATCCAAATAACCAACGTGCATACTTGAATCCAATCCTATGTAATAATTGAGTCACAGGTTAACCGATTCAAATTTATTAAACCCAAGTTTGGAAAATGATGATTAAAGACCGTATATGTAATAGTAATATAGCTTAGTTTATTCTAATGAGAGGCCACTATATAAGAAGCGATCCATCTCCCTCAAAATATATATAGAAAAAATCATATTACAACTCTTTTCCCTGTATTTGTATTTCCAGTTAATAAAATTATTGGTGCGAACTTGCTGTAATGTTCTTATTCATGTAAAGTGTGGATTTAATTAAGTAGCCATTGCAGTTCTCTTTTAGTTCCTAGTCTGAAGAGGCATGCCCCCCAACTCCCTAGACAAGTATTGTTGTGATATTAGTAGATTTCTTAGATTAGTCTTTGCTTTAATTTGAAAAGTGTGGTTTGATAATCTTATTGCAGGTGGAAATTAATGTTTCAATCATCTCTTGGTGCTTACTCATATTTTTATTCATATACACAGTTTTCTTATTCTTTCATGATCAACAAAATTCAATTGTGTTCATCTGGTTGTTAAGATATTGGTTGAGTTAAGTTAAGATATTGGTTGAGTTAAGTTTTTCATAAGAAAAGAATAATTGTTTTGCAATGCATTCCTAGTTAGTACCTTTTGCATTTCCTGTAGAGTGCCAACTTTATATTTCGAGTTCATTAATTTTTGAAATCTTCTTTATTAGCTTTTCCATGCTCTTCTGTGATTTTAGATAGCAAGCATAGATCCTCTTCATGAACTTAATACAATTATAATCTTAGTATTAATGTTTGATAATTTGAAAAGGATATAACATTTCCATTTTTGCAAGTGTGATTCTCTTCTGCAAGTGAGATTTATTTCAACAAAGTGTGGTTTCAATTTCAGAACGAGTGATTTTAGTATCAACAGGTGTTAAGTTTATTTTCCATTTTCCAGCAAGTGTGAAGTCTATTCCCAGATTCGTAGTTTCAACAGTCTCTTTTATAGCAATTTTTTTTTCTCTTAGTATCCTTGCCAACATTGAATATATTTTCACTTTGTTTGTAATTTTCATTATCAAGACTACAACTACAAAACCAAATCACTATATGAATACTTGTTTCCTGCATATATATATAGTGCACGATAGTTTGCAAGTTCCATAGGAACCCCAAATTGATAATTAAATGAGTAAACCCTCTAGCTACCTCTCTGAGTAATTGGAAAGGTAATTAAAGGGATCGCCATGTTTGGCACTATTGATAGGAAACTATCAAAGGCACAATAAAATTCTTGCATTGGTTTGGTAAGACAGATATACCAGGTCACAAAAAGAAGGGGTAAAGAGGTCATAAGACACATTAAGACACCATTTTTTACACATAGTGATTTGTTGTAACCCTGCTACTTTATCAGAAAAAAATAATATTAGTTCTTTTGCTGAGGATTGGCATAGATTAGAATGTTGTTTTTTTCATGAGAAGTACTAGAGATCCTCAAGGTAGATTCAATATATTTATTAAGAATACCCAATATACTAACCATGTAGGAAAATTAGTCAAAGGAGAGGGTTCGGGGAATGCCAAATATCAAGCACCTATAACTAGCTCTTCAACAAAAAGGAAGCCTGTAACCCCAATTCTATAATCAATATAGTTAGCTTGCATAGCAACAAAAGCTGTTTTTTCATTAGAAGCTAAAATTTTATTTCCTATTGAAGATCCAACCAATACAGAAGGGATTTCTAGTGGGTATCCTGATATAGAATATGAACCAAACCCTATTAAGGATCTAGAAGAATCTCCTTCTTCCACAAAATTGACCAACTAGAATTTTTTGCATGAGATGGCACAAGGAGAGAAAATAATTGTGAAAGAAGAGACAATTACATTCAAATTCCCGATTAGGAATCATGGGGGAGTATCATAGATGAATAATATTTCCCCTTCAACCTTGCCAAAATTTAATAGGTTGGTGAGTGAATACCCATATACGTTTCTCTTCAAGTTCAATGTTCTTTGTAGGAGCTATGACTATGTTTCGTATGCCTATAAATTAAAGTTATTCCTATCCACATTGAAAAACATAGCTCTCTGATGGTTTATGGACCTAGGTGGAAACAACATTGGTACCTAGGAAGAAATGAAGAAGGCATTTTTTGACCAATACCAAGACTACTGTAAGGACATTGACCGTAAAGAAGAAAATTTTAGAATGTCCCAGAAAGAAGAAGAAATCCTAGAAGAATATGTGGAGCAGTTCAATTATAATTTGCAGTGGTCAAGGAAAAGTCAGTTGGATGAAGAAACTCAAAGAATTATGCTATTAAGAAGAATTAGGGAAGATTGCATTGATATCCTAAACCTCATGGGGACTAGAGATATCTCCCAATTAATCTATGCATAAATTCGTGAGCTTTGCAAAAGATATTATAGAGGATCCTTTAGACCAAGAAAATGAAAAAGGGACATGATAGACCGAATTAATAAAGAACTAGGAGGAGGTATCACTAGAGCATAAATTGGCAACCTAGTAGAAGTTTTAAAAAATGATATCCTCAGTTCTCCAAGTTCACATCTAGAAACACTGCAAATCAGAAAGAAGCAAGAGGAATTAGAGCTAGATCTTTCAATATTCTTCCCAAGATGCAACAAAAAACACCCTTTGAAGGAATGCCCACTAAATAGACTTGATATTTGTGGCATTTGTGAATAAGAACATGCCATAAGCACCTCCCCCTCTTTACTCGGGTTAAAAAAAGATTATCAAGAAACAAATGTTGAAATAGAACGAATTTTCTTTGTCACTTAAAAACGACCACGACAACTTCATCCTTCAGGTATGGTCACATATCCACTTCAATCTTATAATACTTGGCCTAACCCATAGTTGCAATATCCTTCTCAACCTTGGTATCTCATGATGCCTCCACCACCCTTAACCCATCCTTGGAAACAAGGATGGAGAAATCCTTTCTTTGGAGGTTAACCCCAAGTTCATTTATAGTTTCCACAACAACCAAAAATTTCACAACTACCCCCAGAACAACATATCTAGTTTCCTAACAATAATCCTCCTCGCCCACAATCCCCTACACAACCTACTACTAACCCAAAAAATAAAAGAACACAACCTACATATACCATTGGGTTTCCCAACTATCCCACCTACCATTATCTCCCTCGAATGTCATGATATTCAACTTCGTTTAGGGATGACCATAAATAAAGAACTTCTCCAATAATTTCTGAAGATGATGGTGAAGAAGAAGTTCTGAAACCTATAGCTAATCATACTAATGAACGTTCCCATGAACAAGCACCCACTTCCCCTAGAATTTAATACCGAATTCAATCCATAAGCATGGAACAACCTCCTCCTTATCCGAAGAGTCTGAATCTAGACAAACCCCCTACACAACCTGGATTTGAATTATTGGGGGAATTGAAAAATGTGTGCATAAGAATTCCATTGTTTCAAGAAATTAAGGATGTACCCATATATTCAAAATCCATCAGGGAACTATGCTTGAGAAAACCAGGTAGAAAAAGGAAAGATCCACAGATCATTCATGCAATTTCCCAGTTGGTACATTTAATGCTTGGAAGAATCTTTATGACCAAATACTTAGACCCTGGGAGTCCCATAGTGGACGTCCAAATCAATAATTTCCTTATCGCCAACACCTTGATCAATATATATGGCTGAAATTAATGTAATGAATTGAGAGAGCAGGGAGAAGCTTGGGTTGGGTGTCCTACGCGAAACTTCCACAGTCCTACAACAAGTCGATCGATCCATAGTCAATCTTGAGGAAATGATAGAAGATGCAATGATCTATATAGAGTCCTAGCAGTATCCTGCAGATTTCATAGTATTTTATCCCAATTTTAACTTTGAAGGTTACCCCTTGATTTTAGGGAGGCCATGGTTGGCCACAACCGATGCCTACATTGGATACAGATCTAGGAATATGACCATCCCCCATGGTAATTCTATTAAAAGAATCACCCTATATCCCCCTTCCAGGCCAAGCATAGAACTATAAATGCCTATATGGATGGAATAAGAGGACTATGTAGAGATTTCCCATCAATTGTTCATAATAGATCAATATCTTTCTCTTAAATAACATGCCAAGGATGACATGATCAATGACTTTATAGCCAACCCCTGTTCATCCTCACAATCAACCTCTGAACTCAGTCAAGTCCTAGATTATGTTACCCAATGAAGCTATTCATTGAACATCCTCTCTTCAATAACATATTATATACCAATTCCTATCTATGATATAACCAAGTCCACCAATACATCTATCGAGTTTGACCCATGGAAAACACTAAATATCAACTTTGAACTCCTGGCCTCACAAAAAGAGCAATCGATCGAGTTACTACAATATCATAATGATGCATTTTCCCGGGACTATGCAGATATGAAAGGAATCCACCCAGAACTATGCACTCACCATATATATCCAAAAGAGTATTCCCAACCCATCTGAAAACCCCAACATAGAATGAATCTAGCTTTGAAGGAGGAATTGAAAAAAATGCTCTTTGTGAACTTTATATACCCCATTTCTGATGGCTAGTGGGTGTCACCACTTGTCATTATTCCCAAGAAAAATCATAAGTGGTGGATTTGAGTGGACTGCAAGGAATTGAATAAATCCACCCATAAAGACCATTTTCCCATACCCTTCATAGATTAAGTCCTTGATACACTCATAGAGAAAAAATAATTTTCCTTCCTTAACAGGTTCAATTGATATAGTCAAATCCAAATATCCCAGGAGGACCAATAAAAAATGAAATTTACCTACCTGTGGGGAACATTTTCCTATCGACTACTACCATTTGGACTTTGTAATTCCCCAACCACCTTTCAAAGTGTTGTTCTCAACATATTCTCAAACTTGATTCATGATTTTATAGAGGTATATATGGATGACTTTACAATGTATGGTGATACATTTGAGAAAGAATTAACTAACTTAGGGAAAGTACTTAAAATATGTAAAGAGACAAACTTGTCCCTAAGAAACAATTTTTTTTATTAATGATACTGACTAAGGGTATTGTTTTAGGTCACCATATTTCTCCTACATGTATCAAGGTGGACCCAACAAAACTTGAGGTAATCATCAAACTTCCATCTCCAAAGACATATAAAGAGGCATGCAACTTTTTAGGACATGTTGGTTATTACCAATGATTTGTTGAAAACTTTATGAAACTTGCATGTCCTTTATTTTCGCTACTCAATAAAAATGTAGAATTTATTTTGAATAACAAGTGTCAATGTGCTTTTGAAGCATTGAAAGAAAAATTGTCTACATCACATGTCTTAAGAGGGCCAAATTGGTCCCTGCCCTTCCATGTATCTATAGATGCTTCAAAAACCATCATTGGAACAGTACCAGGACAATGAGAGTAACGAAATTCCTATGATATATATTTTATCAATAAGAACTGACTCCCATAGAACTAAACTACACAGTAATGAAACAACAATTCCTTGTTGTTATTTATGCTATAAATAAATTTCGTCACTATATAACAATCTGTCCAATGTTTTCACACATTGATCACTCTACCATTCATTACTTAATGAACAAATAAATCACCAATGGTAGAGTGACTAGGTGGTAGTTACTATTATAGGAATTTGACATAACCATCCTTGAAATCCTTGGGAAGGATAATGTCATTACTGAATTCCTCTCCAATCTCACCAACAATGGAAACACAACTACTGTCGAGGATGTTTTCCCCGACGAACATATTTTTTCATTATCTGCTAACTCCCCATGGTTTGCAGATATTGATAATTACTTGGTTGTAGGAAAGATCCCTACAGACCTTTCAATAAAAGAGTGGAAAATTATTATTAAGAAAAGTGCCCATTATTCTTGGATGGAAGGTTATCTCTTCTACACTAAGCCATATCTCATAATTCGACGTTGTGTTAGGGAAGATGAGATCCATGAAATCCCAGGGGATTTTCATGATGGGCCCTATGGAGGACACTTCACAGACAAAAGGACTGCCTACAAAGTATTGCATGTAGGGTATTATTGTCCCACCATATTTCGAGCTGCCCGAGAGTACACAAAAAGTTGTGACAACTGCCAAAGGATTGGATGACCTATTTAGATAGATGAGACACCACTTTAAACTCAAATTTTGGTGGAACCATTTGAAAAGTGGGAATTATATTTCATAGGGCCCAATCATCCTTCATCTAGACATAAGTCCTACATCCTTGTTTGTACTAACTATGCCACTAAATGGATGGAGGCCAAGGCAATATCGGAAGCTATAGAAAAAGTAGTGGCATGTTTCCTCTATTGGGAAATCTTCGTCAGGTTTGAGGTGCCAAGAGAGATCATCACAAATGAAGGTGTACAATTTACCTCCCACCATATTCGAGATATCATGGAATAATATAAAATCAATCACATGATAACCACACCATACCATCCACATGCTAATGGGTAGGTCGAAAGTTCCAATGATATTTTAGAATCCATATTGACTAAAACTATCCTATTACATCTTAAGGATTGGGAAGATAGACTTCCAGAGGATTTTTGGGGTTACCATACTACAGGGCAGAACACACATGCTTTACTCCCTATGAGTTTGAATACAATAAGTATATTATCCCCCCTATTGAGATAGAAGTGAAGAAATCAAGGACTACACTACAACTAGGAATGGATTTATTAGAAGCAGAGTGGAACCGACTGAGCTAGATCAATGAGTTAAGTGAATGTCATCAAGCCACCCTACACGATTCCTCCGTGGTTCAACAATAATGAGCCATATGGCATGAAAAATTCATCAAAAATAAAAAAATTCTAGCTAGGTGATTGGGCTCTTTTGTATGACTCCAGGTTCAAATATTTTAAGGGAAAGTTCCAAACACATTGGCTAGGGTTGTACGAGATTGACACTATCTACGAAAAATGGAGCAGTGAAGCTATGTACCATTGATGAAAGACAAATTCCCTTGATGGTCAATAGAAATCACCTGCAATGTACCTGCCTAACTCTCTGTTTTCTGGCCATCTAACTCTAGGTGATATGTTTTGCTAACATTTAAATTTGTCCTAAATCCTTTAAATAATCCTTTCTATAATTTTGATATGAATTTGGGATCTCTATCAGAAACAATTACCTTAGGAACACCATGTAGCTTGGCAATTTCTCTCATGTAAATATCTCCAATGTTAGCTGCCTTGAGAGTTAGCTTCACTGGAATTAAATGAGCAACTTTAGTTAGCTTATCCACCACCACCATGATGGAATCTTGATGCTTCATTATTCTGGGTAGCTTGGTAACAAAATCAAGTGTCACAACTTCCCATTTCCACTCAGGAATGGGAAGTGTCTGTAGCAATCCAGCTGGATGTCTGTGCTCAAACTTTACCTTTTGATATTCTATACATTTCACTATATAATCAACCGCCTCTTTCTTCATACCTAACCAAAAGTATTGGCTCTTTACAATTGCAATTATTTTTTGGTATCCTAGGTGCCCAACATAAGACACATTATGCATTTCTTTTAAAAAAATATATTTTATCTCCTGAGATTTAGGCACATACACTTTTCCCCTATACTTAAGGATTCCATCCTCTCTCATCTCATAATATTTAATTTTCTACTAAAAATTAAATTGCTGCAATGTTTATTTTGTTTGTAAATAATGACGATCTAATTTTGCAGCTTCCAAAATTCTGTATTTTAAATCAGATTTGTACATTCTAATGGATGTAGCATGCATATCATGCACCCTCCTGCTGAGTGCATCAATCACTTTTTTCTCTTTTCCTTTGATATGCTTGATTTCAAAATCATATTCACTAAGGAATTCCAACCATTTTATTTGTACGACATTCAATCTTGGCTATCTAAACAAATATTTCAGACCACTATGGTCTATCCTTAGCTCAAATATTTTTCCCATAAGACAATGATTCCACATATTTAAGGAATGAACTATGGCTGCTAACTCTAAGTTATGCGTGTTATAGTGTCTCTCATGTTCTTTCAACTTGCTTGACTCATAACAAATAGCATGCCCATTTTGGGTAATGACTCCACCAAGCCATTCCTTTCATGCATCGGTGCACACAATAACATCCTCATTTGGATTAAAAATCTTCAATATTGGTGCATTTGTCAATAAATTCTTCAAGTGTTGAAATATTTCTTCACATTCAGAGGTCCACTTGAATTTCACATCTTTATTTTATAAATAAGTGATTATGTGTGAAATATTTGAAAATCCTTTAATAAATCTTCTATAATATCCTGCAAGTCCCATGAATGATCTCACCTATGAGACATTCTTTGTTGTTGGCCATCCTCTAATGGATTTTATCTTCTTAGGATCCACTGCAATCCCTTGTTCTGAAATAATATGACCTAGCTAATGAATCCGCCTTTGATAAAATGAGCGCTTGCTCAAATTTGCATACAATTGATGCTCCCTCAATAATTGTAGCACCATCCTCAAGTGATGGTCATGCTCTTCTTCAGACTTAGAGTAGATAATTATGTCATCTAATAAGACAATAAAATATTTATCTAAGTAATTTTTAAAAATACCATTCATCAAACACATGAAGACAACTGGTGCATTTGACAACCCAAATTGAACCACTATAAACTCATAATGGCCACACCTTGTTCTAAATGCTTTCTTGCTAACATCTTCTTCTTTAATCCTCACCTGAGGTCAATCTTGGAGAATATCTTTGTATCTTTCATCTAATAAAAAATATCATCTATCCTTGGCAAATGATGCTTGTTCTTTATGATCACCTTATTGAATTGCCTGAAAATCAATGCATAGCCTAAGGGTTACATCCTTCTTCTTCACGAATAACACTGGGGCACCCCAAGGTGACACACTTGGGTGTATATACCCATTATTCAAAATTTATTCAAGCTACATTTGTAATTATTTTATCTCTGGTGTGCTCATTCTATAAGGAGTCTTGGACCATGGAGTAACTCCATGCATCAAATTAATGGAGAAATATATATCTCTCTTTGGTGGCAACCCCGATATCTCTCTAAATAGATCCTCGTAATATTTAAAGACTAGATGATCTTCAATACTTGGAACTTTATCTTTAGTTGCCTCTTCCATATTGGATGCATGAATTTAGCATCCTTTCCTGAAGCTTATTTTCAACTACAAGGATGAAATTTCTCTGATAGATATTTCCCTTGGAATACCCTAAACAATTCTCAAGTTCCGTTCTTCATAAAAACAAGTGAATGCCTTGTTTTAACAATCCAAGACAACATGATGCTTATCCAACCAATCCATACCAATTAGGAAATCATATGAACCCAATGGTATGATATTCAAATATGTCTTTGTGCTTAGTCCATTCATGTCCATTGGACAATCCTTAACCAACTCATTGGTTCTTCTTTTAGATATTGTGGCTAGCTAAACCAACCAAGATTTTCCATGTTTGCTTCTTTGCAAATAAAATCTTTCAACAATATTAGGATCTAAGTAACT
>ML790379.1:674339-691443 GCA_009831015.1 Picea engelmannii | reverse complement strand
GGGGGGGGGGGGGGGCGTGAGGTGCTCTTTCTGCAAATGTAACCATACCTTGTCACCAAACTGAAACTTGTGTGGAACCCAATGTTGTTCATGTCATTGGTTGCACTTAGCATTGGATTTTTGCAAGATATTATGAATATGTTGTTGGAGGTGCTGGATCCATTCAACAAATTTGACTGCTCTATTTTCCTTAGTATAAAAAGGGCCATGGCCAATAAAGCTATAGAGGGATCTGTTATAACTATGTTGAACATATGGAAGGCTCTCATCCCATGTACATGGATGCTTGGAGTTGTACATGTGCATGATATGCATAATCATCACGTTGATCACTTCTGTTTGCCCATTTGGCCAACTTCATGTTCACTAAAGACCATAAGCTGGACCAGAAGGTACTGAGGAACTTGCTATCCTTATATGAAATAATGGTCTGTGGTAGCCCAAAATGAACCCAAACATACTCAAATAAAATCCTAGCAATGACCTCAACTATGATACTCATTTTACATGGTGTCAAAATAGCCATCTTTGAGATTTGATTGACAACCACAAAGACACAATTGTGACCATTTTTGATGGAGGGAAAAATGACATGTAATCCATGGAGACTGATTCCCAAGGCTTGTCTAGGGTAGGGAGAGGAGTGTACAACCCTTTCTTCTTCATGGATGGTTTAGTGATGGCACAGGTAGTGCATGACCTGATATACTGGATGATGTCCTATCAAATCCTTGGCCAATGCAAATACTTATGAAATATTTCTATTGTATTCTCCATAGTGAAGTTCCTTGCCACTTGAATGCAATGTGCCTTCCAATTTATCTTTGGACACTCACTTTAAGGAACAAAAAAATGACCTAGATAGCACAGGAGCACATCCTAGAGGTGGAAGTTCAAGACTTGTTTTCCTACACTTAGTGTCTAATAAGTAGTGGTGAAGTCAAAGTCATCATTGTGCAATTATGGATACTTGGAGGTCTCGTTCCCATAGAAGTTAAGAATTGTGGTTAGTGCCACAACCGGGGGATGAATGAGGTAGTTTGCAACACAGTTGGCGCTACCTTTGTTGTACTTAATTTTCAAGTGGAATTGTTGTAGGTGTGTGGAAAACTTTTGATGGCAATCATTCTGCGATTTTCCTTGTGTCAGCATGAATTGTAGAGGCTTGTGATTAGTGTGTATGATTTTTTCCTTTTCCAGAATATAATGCTTCCATTTTCAACATTCCCACACAATGGAGTACATCTCCATGTCATAGGTGGGATATCTGAAAACAACATCAGATAGGCCACTAGATGTCCTTGTTGAGTGAGGACTGCACCGATATCATAGTCAGAAGCATATGTCTCAATATCAAATGCCTATTGTAGGTTTGAAAATGTGAGGAATGGTGTGGAGCAAAGGTGTGTTTTAGATCCTGGAATGATTTTTGTTGCCATTTAGGCCAGGCAAACTTAGTTTTAACTCGAACTTTGGTCACTTGACTTAGGGGCCAAGAGATATGAGAGAATCCCAACATGAACCTAAGATAGAATTTGGCGAGGCCCAAGAAGCTACAAGCTCTTCTATAGTTGTTGGGGCCGTCCAATTGAGGGGGGGGCATTATTAGAAAAAGTGTTTTATAATAAAACACTTTTTCTAATAATGTCCCCCTCTCCCACCCTCTATAGAGGGTGGATGACTTGGATTTTGGTTGGTGACGGGCCCCTGTTTTGGCATCCTTAAGCATACCCTCTACTTACCTTTTTTCCATACTTTCTGTCATTTTTGAGCTTAAATCGATCTTTGGTAAGAGGTATTTATTGGTTTCTGTTTTGTTATCTTTCGTTGAATATTAGGAATACTTAGAGCAATTAACATATTTACCACGAATTGAAAGTTGTTACAGTTCTTTTATAACACATGAAAGACAAAGATTCCGTAGCAGAATTACGATTGGGCTACGAGAAAGCTACAAATTTCCTGTAGCCAGGAAACCAGATAGCTATAGGAAATATACAACACATCTGCAACTATTTCTTAAGGGACTTGATGAAAGGGAAAAAATAGAGGAGATACGATTCCACCTACTTCTAGCCTGGGTCCGTGGAAGAAAGGTCAAAAGACACATGATCGTGGAGTGCGCTTGAAGGAAATATTTTCAAGATGAGATATGGGTTCAAATGTATAAACATAAATCGACTTGTATATTCTAAAGCGATGCATCCAAATAACCAACGTGCATACTTGAATCCAATCCTATGTAATAATTGAGTCACAGGTTAACCGATTCAAATTTATTAAACCCAAGTTTGGAAAATGATGATTAAAGACCGTATATGTAATAGTAATATAGCTTAGTTTATTCTAATGAGAGGCCACTATATAAGAAGCGATCCATCTCCCTCAAAATATATATAGAAAAAATCATATTACAACTCTTTTCCCTGTATTTGTATTTCCAGTTAATAAAATTATTGGTGCGAACTTGCTGTAATGTTCTTATTCATGTAAAGTGTGGATTTAATTAAGTAGCCATTGCAGTTCTCTTTTAGTTCCTAGTCTGAAGAGGCATGCCCCCCAACTCCCTAGACAAGTATTGTTGTGATATTAGTAGATTTCTTAGATTAGTCTTTGCTTTAATTTGAAAAGTGTGGTTTGATAATCTTATTGCAGGTGGAAATTAATGTTTCAATCATCTCTTGGTGCTTACTCATATTTTTATTCATATACACAGTTTTCTTATTCTTTCATGATCAACAAAATTCAATTGTGTTCATCTGGTTGTTAAGATATTGGTTGAGTTAAGTTAAGATATTGGTTGAGTTAAGTTTTTCATAAGAAAAGAATAATTGTTTTGCAATGCATTCCTAGTTAGTACCTTTTGCATTTCCTGTAGAGTGCCAACTTTATATTTCGAGTTCATTAATTTTTGAAATCTTCTTTATTAGCTTTTCCATGCTCTTCTGTGATTTTAGATAGCAAGCATAGATCCTCTTCATGAACTTAATACAATTATAATCTTAGTATTAATGTTTGATAATTTGAAAAGGATATAACATTTCCATTTTTGCAAGTGTGATTCTCTTCTGCAAGTGAGATTTATTTCAACAAAGTGTGGTTTCAATTTCAGAACGAGTGATTTTAGTATCAACAGGTGTTAAGTTTATTTTCCATTTTCCAGCAAGTGTGAAGTCTATTCCCAGATTCGTAGTTTCAACAGTCTCTTTTATAGCAATTTTTTTTTCTCTTAGTATCCTTGCCAACATTGAATATATTTTCACTTTGTTTGTAATTTTCATTATCAAGACTACAACTACAAAACCAAATCACTATATGAATACTTGTTTCCTGCATATATATATAGTGCACGATAGTTTGCAAGTTCCATAGGAACCCCAAATTGATAATTAAATGAGTAAACCCTCTAGCTACCTCTCTGAGTAATTGGAAAGGTAATTAAAGGGATCGCCATGTTTGGCACTATTGATAGGAAACTATCAAAGGCACAATAAAATTCTTGCATTGGTTTGGTAAGACAGATATACCAGGTCACAAAAAGAAGGGGTAAAGAGGTCATAAGACACATTAAGACACCATTTTTTACACATAGTGATTTGTTGTAACCCTGCTACTTTATCAGAAAAAAATAATATTAGTTCTTTTGCTGAGGATTGGCATAGATTAGAATGTTGTTTTTTTCATGAGAAGTACTAGAGATCCTCAAGGTAGATTCAATATATTTATTAAGAATACCCAATATACTAACCATGTAGGAAAATTAGTCAAAGGAGAGGGTTCGGGGAATGCCAAATATCAAGCACCTATAACTAGCTCTTCAACAAAAAGGAAGCCTGTAACCCCAATTCTATAATCAATATAGTTAGCTTGCATAGCAACAAAAGCTGTTTTTTCATTAGAAGCTAAAATTTTATTTCCTATTGAAGATCCAACCAATACAGAAGGGATTTCTAGTGGGTATCCTGATATAGAATATGAACCAAACCCTATTAAGGATCTAGAAGAATCTCCTTCTTCCACAAAATTGACCAACTAGAATTTTTTGCATGAGATGGCACAAGGAGAGAAAATAATTGTGAAAGAAGAGACAATTACATTCAAATTCCCGATTAGGAATCATGGGGGAGTATCATAGATGAATAATATTTCCCCTTCAACCTTGCCAAAATTTAATAGGTTGGTGAGTGAATACCCATATACGTTTCTCTTCAAGTTCAATGTTCTTTGTAGGAGCTATGACTATGTTTCGTATGCCTATAAATTAAAGTTATTCCTATCCACATTGAAAAACATAGCTCTCTGATGGTTTATGGACCTAGGTGGAAACAACATTGGTACCTAGGAAGAAATGAAGAAGGCATTTTTTGACCAATACCAAGACTACTGTAAGGACATTGACCGTAAAGAAGAAAATTTTAGAATGTCCCAGAAAGAAGAAGAAATCCTAGAAGAATATGTGGAGCAGTTCAATTATAATTTGCAGTGGTCAAGGAAAAGTCAGTTGGATGAAGAAACTCAAAGAATTATGCTATTAAGAAGAATTAGGGAAGATTGCATTGATATCCTAAACCTCATGGGGACTAGAGATATCTCCCAATTAATCTATGCATAAATTCGTGAGCTTTGCAAAAGATATTATAGAGGATCCTTTAGACCAAGAAAATGAAAAAGGGACATGATAGACCGAATTAATAAAGAACTAGGAGGAGGTATCACTAGAGCATAAATTGGCAACCTAGTAGAAGTTTTAAAAAATGATATCCTCAGTTCTCCAAGTTCACATCTAGAAACACTGCAAATCAGAAAGAAGCAAGAGGAATTAGAGCTAGATCTTTCAATATTCTTCCCAAGATGCAACAAAAAACACCCTTTGAAGGAATGCCCACTAAATAGACTTGATATTTGTGGCATTTGTGAATAAGAACATGCCATAAGCACCTCCCCCTCTTTACTCGGGTTAAAAAAAGATTATCAAGAAACAAATGTTGAAATAGAACGAATTTTCTTTGTCACTTAAAAACGACCACGACAACTTCATCCTTCAGGTATGGTCACATATCCACTTCAATCTTATAATACTTGGCCTAACCCATAGTTGCAATATCCTTCTCAACCTTGGTATCTCATGATGCCTCCACCACCCTTAACCCATCCTTGGAAACAAGGATGGAGAAATCCTTTCTTTGGAGGTTAACCCCAAGTTCATTTATAGTTTCCACAACAACCAAAAATTTCACAACTACCCCCAGAACAACATATCTAGTTTCCTAACAATAATCCTCCTCGCCCACAATCCCCTACACAACCTACTACTAACCCAAAAAATAAAAGAACACAACCTACATATACCATTGGGTTTCCCAACTATCCCACCTACCATTATCTCCCTCGAATGTCATGATATTCAACTTCGTTTAGGGATGACCATAAATAAAGAACTTCTCCAATAATTTCTGAAGATGATGGTGAAGAAGAAGTTCTGAAACCTATAGCTAATCATACTAATGAACGTTCCCATGAACAAGCACCCACTTCCCCTAGAATTTAATACCGAATTCAATCCATAAGCATGGAACAACCTCCTCCTTATCCGAAGAGTCTGAATCTAGACAAACCCCCTACACAACCTGGATTTGAATTATTGGGGGAATTGAAAAATGTGTGCATAAGAATTCCATTGTTTCAAGAAATTAAGGATGTACCCATATATTCAAAATCCATCAGGGAACTATGCTTGAGAAAACCAGGTAGAAAAAGGAAAGATCCACAGATCATTCATGCAATTTCCCAGTTGGTACATTTAATGCTTGGAAGAATCTTTATGACCAAATACTTAGACCCTGGGAGTCCCATAGTGGACGTCCAAATCAATAATTTCCTTATCGCCAACACCTTGATCAATATATATGGCTGAAATTAATGTAATGAATTGAGAGAGCAGGGAGAAGCTTGGGTTGGGTGTCCTACGCGAAACTTCCACAGTCCTACAACAAGTCGATCGATCCATAGTCAATCTTGAGGAAATGATAGAAGATGCAATGATCTATATAGAGTCCTAGCAGTATCCTGCAGATTTCATAGTATTTTATCCCAATTTTAACTTTGAAGGTTACCCCTTGATTTTAGGGAGGCCATGGTTGGCCACAACCGATGCCTACATTGGATACAGATCTAGGAATATGACCATCCCCCATGGTAATTCTATTAAAAGAATCACCCTATATCCCCCTTCCAGGCCAAGCATAGAACTATAAATGCCTATATGGATGGAATAAGAGGACTATGTAGAGATTTCCCATCAATTGTTCATAATAGATCAATATCTTTCTCTTAAATAACATGCCAAGGATGACATGATCAATGACTTTATAGCCAACCCCTGTTCATCCTCACAATCAACCTCTGAACTCAGTCAAGTCCTAGATTATGTTACCCAATGAAGCTATTCATTGAACATCCTCTCTTCAATAACATATTATATACCAATTCCTATCTATGATATAACCAAGTCCACCAATACATCTATCGAGTTTGACCCATGGAAAACACTAAATATCAACTTTGAACTCCTGGCCTCACAAAAAGAGCAATCGATCGAGTTACTACAATATCATAATGATGCATTTTCCCGGGACTATGCAGATATGAAAGGAATCCACCCAGAACTATGCACTCACCATATATATCCAAAAGAGTATTCCCAACCCATCTGAAAACCCCAACATAGAATGAATCTAGCTTTGAAGGAGGAATTGAAAAAAATGCTCTTTGTGAACTTTATATACCCCATTTCTGATGGCTAGTGGGTGTCACCACTTGTCATTATTCCCAAGAAAAATCATAAGTGGTGGATTTGAGTGGACTGCAAGGAATTGAATAAATCCACCCATAAAGACCATTTTCCCATACCCTTCATAGATTAAGTCCTTGATACACTCATAGAGAAAAAATAATTTTCCTTCCTTAACAGGTTCAATTGATATAGTCAAATCCAAATATCCCAGGAGGACCAATAAAAAATGAAATTTACCTACCTGTGGGGAACATTTTCCTATCGACTACTACCATTTGGACTTTGTAATTCCCCAACCACCTTTCAAAGTGTTGTTCTCAACATATTCTCAAACTTGATTCATGATTTTATAGAGGTATATATGGATGACTTTACAATGTATGGTGATACATTTGAGAAAGAATTAACTAACTTAGGGAAAGTACTTAAAATATGTAAAGAGACAAACTTGTCCCTAAGAAACAATTTTTTTTATTAATGATACTGACTAAGGGTATTGTTTTAGGTCACCATATTTCTCCTACATGTATCAAGGTGGACCCAACAAAACTTGAGGTAATCATCAAACTTCCATCTCCAAAGACATATAAAGAGGCATGCAACTTTTTAGGACATGTTGGTTATTACCAATGATTTGTTGAAAACTTTATGAAACTTGCATGTCCTTTATTTTCGCTACTCAATAAAAATGTAGAATTTATTTTGAATAACAAGTGTCAATGTGCTTTTGAAGCATTGAAAGAAAAATTGTCTACATCACATGTCTTAAGAGGGCCAAATTGGTCCCTGCCCTTCCATGTATCTATAGATGCTTCAAAAACCATCATTGGAACAGTACCAGGACAATGAGAGTAACGAAATTCCTATGATATATATTTTATCAATAAGAACTGACTCCCATAGAACTAAACTACACAGTAATGAAACAACAATTCCTTGTTGTTATTTATGCTATAAATAAATTTCGTCACTATATAACAATCTGTCCAATGTTTTCACACATTGATCACTCTACCATTCATTACTTAATGAACAAATAAATCACCAATGGTAGAGTGACTAGGTGGTAGTTACTATTATAGGAATTTGACATAACCATCCTTGAAATCCTTGGGAAGGATAATGTCATTACTGAATTCCTCTCCAATCTCACCAACAATGGAAACACAACTACTGTCGAGGATGTTTTCCCCGACGAACATATTTTTTCATTATCTGCTAACTCCCCATGGTTTGCAGATATTGATAATTACTTGGTTGTAGGAAAGATCCCTACAGACCTTTCAATAAAAGAGTGGAAAATTATTATTAAGAAAAGTGCCCATTATTCTTGGATGGAAGGTTATCTCTTCTACACTAAGCCATATCTCATAATTCGACGTTGTGTTAGGGAAGATGAGATCCATGAAATCCCAGGGGATTTTCATGATGGGCCCTATGGAGGACACTTCACAGACAAAAGGACTGCCTACAAAGTATTGCATGTAGGGTATTATTGTCCCACCATATTTCGAGCTGCCCGAGAGTACACAAAAAGTTGTGACAACTGCCAAAGGATTGGATGACCTATTTAGATAGATGAGACACCACTTTAAACTCAAATTTTGGTGGAACCATTTGAAAAGTGGGAATTATATTTCATAGGGCCCAATCATCCTTCATCTAGACATAAGTCCTACATCCTTGTTTGTACTAACTATGCCACTAAATGGATGGAGGCCAAGGCAATATCGGAAGCTATAGAAAAAGTAGTGGCATGTTTCCTCTATTGGGAAATCTTCGTCAGGTTTGAGGTGCCAAGAGAGATCATCACAAATGAAGGTGTACAATTTACCTCCCACCATATTCGAGATATCATGGAATAATATAAAATCAATCACATGATAACCACACCATACCATCCACATGCTAATGGGTAGGTCGAAAGTTCCAATGATATTTTAGAATCCATATTGACTAAAACTATCCTATTACATCTTAAGGATTGGGAAGATAGACTTCCAGAGGATTTTTGGGGTTACCATACTACAGGGCAGAACACACATGCTTTACTCCCTATGAGTTTGAATACAATAAGTATATTATCCCCCCTATTGAGATAGAAGTGAAGAAATCAAGGACTACACTACAACTAGGAATGGATTTATTAGAAGCAGAGTGGAACCGACTGAGCTAGATCAATGAGTTAAGTGAATGTCATCAAGCCACCCTACACGATTCCTCCGTGGTTCAACAATAATGAGCCATATGGCATGAAAAATTCATCAAAAATAAAAAAATTCTAGCTAGGTGATTGGGCTCTTTTGTATGACTCCAGGTTCAAATATTTTAAGGGAAAGTTCCAAACACATTGGCTAGGGTTGTACGAGATTGACACTATCTACGAAAAATGGAGCAGTGAAGCTATGTACCATTGATGAAAGACAAATTCCCTTGATGGTCAATAGAAATCACCTGCAATGTACCTGCCTAACTCTCTGTTTTCTGGCCATCTAACTCTAGGTGATATGTTTTGCTAACATTTAAATTTGTCCTAAATCCTTTAAATAATCCTTTCTATAATTTTGATATGAATTTGGGATCTCTATCAGAAACAATTACCTTAGGAACACCATGTAGCTTGGCAATTTCTCTCATGTAAATATCTCCAATGTTAGCTGCCTTGAGAGTTAGCTTCACTGGAATTAAATGAGCAACTTTAGTTAGCTTATCCACCACCACCATGATGGAATCTTGATGCTTCATTATTCTGGGTAGCTTGGTAACAAAATCAAGTGTCACAACTTCCCATTTCCACTCAGGAATGGGAAGTGTCTGTAGCAATCCAGCTGGATGTCTGTGCTCAAACTTTACCTTTTGATATTCTATACATTTCACTATATAATCAACCGCCTCTTTCTTCATACCTAACCAAAAGTATTGGCTCTTTACAATTGCAATTATTTTTTGGTATCCTAGGTGCCCAACATAAGACACATTATGCATTTCTTTTAAAAAAATATATTTTATCTCCTGAGATTTAGGCACATACACTTTTCCCCTATACTTAAGGATTCCATCCTCTCTCATCTCATAATATTTAATTTTCTACTAAAAATTAAATTGCTGCAATGTTTATTTTGTTTGTAAATAATGACGATCTAATTTTGCAGCTTCCAAAATTCTGTATTTTAAATCAGATTTGTACATTCTAATGGATGTAGCATGCATATCATGCACCCTCCTGCTGAGTGCATCAATCACTTTTTTCTCTTTTCCTTTGATATGCTTGATTTCAAAATCATATTCACTAAGGAATTCCAACCATTTTATTTGTACGACATTCAATCTTGGCTATCTAAACAAATATTTCAGACCACTATGGTCTATCCTTAGCTCAAATATTTTTCCCATAAGACAATGATTCCACATATTTAAGGAATGAACTATGGCTGCTAACTCTAAGTTATGCGTGTTATAGTGTCTCTCATGTTCTTTCAACTTGCTTGACTCATAACAAATAGCATGCCCATTTTGGGTAATGACTCCACCAAGCCATTCCTTTCATGCATCGGTGCACACAATAACATCCTCATTTGGATTAAAAATCTTCAATATTGGTGCATTTGTCAATAAATTCTTCAAGTGTTGAAATATTTCTTCACATTCAGAGGTCCACTTGAATTTCACATCTTTATTTTATAAATAAGTGATTATGTGTGAAATATTTGAAAATCCTTTAATAAATCTTCTATAATATCCTGCAAGTCCCATGAATGATCTCACCTATGAGACATTCTTTGTTGTTGGCCATCCTCTAATGGATTTTATCTTCTTAGGATCCACTGCAATCCCTTGTTCTGAAATAATATGACCTAGCTAATGAATCCGCCTTTGATAAAATGAGCGCTTGCTCAAATTTGCATACAATTGATGCTCCCTCAATAATTGTAGCACCATCCTCAAGTGATGGTCATGCTCTTCTTCAGACTTAGAGTAGATAATTATGTCATCTAATAAGACAATAAAATATTTATCTAAGTAATTTTTAAAAATACCATTCATCAAACACATGAAGACAACTGGTGCATTTGACAACCCAAATTGAACCACTATAAACTCATAATGGCCACACCTTGTTCTAAATGCTTTCTTGCTAACATCTTCTTCTTTAATCCTCACCTGAGGTCAATCTTGGAGAATATCTTTGTATCTTTCATCTAATAAAAAATATCATCTATCCTTGGCAAATGATGCTTGTTCTTTATGATCACCTTATTGAATTGCCTGAAAATCAATGCATAGCCTAAGGGTTACATCCTTCTTCTTCACGAATAACACTGGGGCACCCCAAGGTGACACACTTGGGTGTATATACCCATTATTCAAAATTTATTCAAGCTACATTTGTAATTATTTTATCTCTGGTGTGCTCATTCTATAAGGAGTCTTGGACCATGGAGTAACTCCATGCATCAAATTAATGGAGAAATATATATCTCTCTTTGGTGGCAACCCCGATATCTCTCTAAATAGATCCTCGTAATATTTAAAGACTAGATGATCTTCAATACTTGGAACTTTATCTTTAGTTGCCTCTTCCATATTGGATGCATGAATTTAGCATCCTTTCCTGAAGCTTATTTTCAACTACAAGGATGAAATTTCTCTGATAGATATTTCCCTTGGAATACCCTAAACAATTCTCAAGTTCCGTTCTTCATAAAAACAAGTGAATGCCTTGTTTTAACAATCCAAGACAACATGATGCTTATCCAACCAATCCATACCAATTAGGAAATCATATGAACCCAATGGTATGATATTCAAATATGTCTTTGTGCTTAGTCCATTCATGTCCATTGGACAATCCTTAACCAACTCATTGGTTCTTCTTTTAGATATTGTGGCTAGCTAAACCAACCAAGATTTTCCATGTTTGCTTCTTTGCAAATAAAATCTTTCAACAATATTAGGATCTAAGTAACTATGACTAGCTCCTAAATCAATTAAAATGGCTATAGGTTGATCATTTATATTACCTTCCACTTCAATCATATGAGATTGAAATATATCTTGTTTGTAATCCAAGACTGCATATATATTCTTCGCATGCTTATGACCATATCTTCAACTGTATCATCCTGCTGTACATTGTGAATAGTTCTCATTCTTTATCCTCTGTGAGGGAAATATCTATACATATGATCTCCCTCACATCCCCAACATTTAATGGGATGCTACCTTGGCCTTTTTCCCAATGATTCTATCTTTCTGGGTTCATTTTGAGCTGGCTGTCCTTGAGAAATATTTCTGAAGAATGGTGGCTTATATATTTTCTTTATCTACTCCATATTACCTTTTTTCTTGTCAACCCAAGCTCTTTGAAAGGTTTATCCTCATTTATGCCAATCATAAAGGCACCTTGCTCTCCTTATTGCTTCCTCCAATGTATTGAGCTCATCATACTGTATCTTATCACTTAATATTGAAGGTATCCCACCTAGAAATATTTGAATCTTGACCTGCTCATCCTTGATGAAGTCAACATATATTAACAACTCTAAGAATATCCTCTCATCCTCATCCATGGTCATGCTCTCAAGCTTGAGTTCAAATAAATCCTTCATCTCCCTATCATAATAACACTTGGACAAGTATTTCTTTTGAAACTACTTTCCGAACTGCCTCCAAGTGATCTTTTTCTCATCAATGTGTTGGACTTGCATGAGTTGGTCCCACCACATTCATGTTGTTCCCTTTTGCTAGTAAATTGCAATTCTAACTTCTTCTCGCGAGGAGTAATTATGCAATTGGAAGCATTTCCTCATTCCAAACAACCAAGCCTCCACATCTTCATATTTCTTATGATCACCAACAAATTTAGGAGGCTTAATCTTCTTAAAATCTCCCTAGAATTCATCTACCCCAAACCTTCTTCTATGATGTCTGATAGGGGACAAACTTGGGCTACTTTTCGACTCTAAAAATGCATAAGCTCTAGCAGCTAAGTGCCTTGGTGATCGATGATGATGATGCCTACTAACACTTCTAAGTTATTTGTACTTTTATCATCTTATTTTTTGGAATGAGGTTCATTCTCTTCTTCCTTACTTGAATATGTTCTTTATCCATCCTCCTCTGCAACATGTTCAAACTTTGCAACAGATGAGAATTGATGTTGTTATGCTCCTCCTAAATTCTCATAACTCTCTCATTGTCTACTCTATAGCTTCACGTATCTTCATCTCTCTGCAGGTTTCTCACTATCTCTACTAAATCTATATTTTCTGCTTTTCCCTCTCTATTCCCATTTGACTCAGTCCCTGCATTACCCAGGATGACATATAACCCTTTGACTTCATCCTCATGGATGTAAGTTCTCTTTGCATCCTCCATGTATTTGGTTCCCCTTATGAGTTTACTATGCTCCATCAGTACCCTTAGGTATGCAAAATATGCATGCAACATAATTTATTAGACAAAACAATAATTCAAAAATTCTAGAAAAGGCATGCAAATTTTTGCCTTTTTGGGTCACCAGTCATCTTCCATCTATTTTCTTGTGAATCTTACTGCTCAAATCATCGTTCTGGATGCATACATGAATTAATATATCCAAGATATTTCTAATGACTTCTTTCTTGCTCAATTATGAGCTTTGGGAAGAAATTTATAGTCATTTGAAATTTGCCACTTTACCCCTTTTGTACACCTTTCATCCTGGTGCAATTATTCCTAGACACCAATTTTTGTCACTTGCAGAGGTAAATCTATCAAGAATCATGGAAAATTTTGTATGAGGCCCAGATGAAACTGATGACAGGGAATTCATAACAACTCTCAAATTATCAATTTGATGTTCTAGTAAAAAACTACAACAATATGGAAATGATAACTTTGTCTTTTTTCACTCCTTTTTCCAGACGTAGAATTTTTAGTAAAACTGGCAATCTCCCAATTTGTGCATTTATGGAAAAACTTAACTAAGGTAAATCTATCTAGCTTGATGAATACACAAAATGTTGACTATACAAATTTTCTAATTTTGAGATCTAGGGTCACTTTTTCTCTTCCGAAAATCTCAAAAATCCCCAAAAAGTAGCCCAGAATAGTGGATTTTCCCTATTTCAACATCGGCATTCCAAACCCCTTAGATTTTAGCCAATTACTTCATTGGGTATTTTCATGTCTTGTTTTTGAACTCTCTCTACAAATTTAAGCTTAATTTGGATCTCAGTCACCAAACTGGACCCAAATCCTTCATAATCACTCTTTTGAATTTGTTGGAAAATCCAAGCAGAAATCGCTAGTGGCCCTCATCAACACTTTTGTAGATCTCCCCACCTCGGACAAAACCCATAAATTTTTATCTCAATCTGAGTTATTCTACTCCCGTTATGGCCAAAATAAGAAAATGGCCTATGTGGCATGCTTGCTATCGTGGCTGCTAATGTGGTGTTCTGGGTCCACATGGTACAGTGAGGTGATGCCATGTCAACCTCTTGACCACCTTGGCCCTGCCTTTTCATCCTTTCACACCTTCCTCCTTCTCTATATTCTTCCCTTCTCTTTTCTCTTTCTTCATTTTCTTTATTTTATTTTACCTTTATCTTTCAGTCCCCACTGTACTTGGCTTTCCACCTGGAACAATGTCTGACCACGAATGGGACAAGGGTCCCACCTTTTCTACCATCCTTCCACTTGGCGTTCATCCATTGGTTGCAGTGACGGGTAGGTCCCATCTCACGCGTTTACCTCCAACGCACAACATGCATACTCCCAAATCTAACGACAAAGGATGATCAAATATGATCGAAGAATGGTGGTTGATTTCAGAGCTTAAATTAATCAAAATATATCAACAAAAAAGCCTACAAAACCACCAAACCTCCTTTCATATACGTGTCGACTCCACATTCATTATAATAGCTTTTAAATTTTTTTCAAAACCACTCACAAAATCATTGAAACCACTTGTGGTATTGGACCACCACTCCATCAGTCACCCTGCCAATTTGGAAATCCACATCATCACTATCACGTGCCCCCCACGTCTTGATGACATCACTGTACGAAAAATCCCAATTTTTTCTAGATTTCAAAATTTCCCAATTTTTCAAAAATGTGTAAATGTGTAAATTTGAAATTTCTTCCTTATCCACCATGGAAGCTTTGAAATTAAGCTTTTAGGGGCAATTTTGGCCCCATGCATGTCAATTCGACCTTTGCACTATAAATTCAACATTCCCACGTTGAATCCTCAATGAATTTTAGTTCATAAATTGGGATTTTGCCTAATTTCGCCCAATTTCACCTCGAGTGCTCTATACATTAAACAATTTGACCAATTACAGGTCTAAAAACGCTCAATCAGAGGATGAAATTGGGAATTTAAAACTTCTAAACTCAAATTTCACAAATTTACAAGAAATTCCCCAACTTCTGCCTGAAACTTTTGACAAACAATTCCTAGACATCCTTTGAACTTTAAATTTGCAAATTTTTTCTTCAGCGTGATGTCTCTGGACCATGAAGGTTTGGTGTTGAACCTATGGCTTCGATACCACAATGTAACACACCATAGTCTCACTTATGGTTGTATGTCACTAAAACCAAACTTCTTCCAATTAATGAATTTTTTAATTTTCTTTAAATCCAACCCATTAAAACTTTGATACCATTAAGTAATTAATATGCCTTGCATATAAACACCATTATGTAATCCTCACAACATATATTCCATGTATAATCAAAACAATTATACCACAATAACATTACCACAATTAACTACCAGTAATAATCATAAACACATAAAATAACACTTATCTTTTAATTAAAAACACCAATTATCTGCAGACCTTAGTCATTCCTCACAACTATAGAATCGAATGGTCATTCACTCTCAACAACAGGTCACCCTAGAGCTGGGGCTATGACTCCACCAGGGCAAAGGCTGCCTATGCCAAACTAAGTTCGAACAACACACAATTTCAGTCAAGGCCAAGGGCACCAACTCTAGCAGTAGTTCCACCTCACAGCCTCTCATTCCCCACAACTTGTCCCACCCCTTGAAGTGTACCCCTTCATTTCCCAACAATCCTTTAGCTACACCACTTACCTTCCAAGGCTTCATCAACAGGTCGATCAGGAAGTCTGAGGGCTCTGTGGCACTTGGAACACCAAGTTTCTCTCAAGAGCTATGACACCCACTAGGCCAAAACATAGGAAACCTATTCCCAACAATTATCTCACCAAAAGAGAATGCTCCACATGCTTGACAACCTGCTTCTTCAAACCCAAACCACCAAGAAATTATAGGGTTACAATGCTACCAATATTACAATGGATTCCTCCACTCACACTCTACAAGAAAAGGTCAGAATGATAAGTTGAATGAGAGAATTACACTAAATTATGCCACATTCAGATAAAACCAAGCATCAAATCTGCATTGAGGAAGCCAACATTTTATCCAAAGTTGATCATCATTTCAATAGGAAATTTAGGGAAGTTATTGAGATAGAAAAGAGACATAATAACCTTAATAGAGACGATGATTGGAATATTAGTAAAAAATGGACCCCCACATTATCTTCCAGGTAATTTCTAGATTTGTCATCATATTTAAGTATGGATTGATTTTTATTATTGTTAATCATTTTTTTTTACTAGGGAAATCAACAACTAGTCGAACACATACTCACATGACACATGGTCCTGTTATCCGACTGCTACCACTATAACCTCATGCATGTCAACGCGTCCCTTCATGTGGAACACAAGGTTAGTCGAGGGTTTCAAACCGGTAACTTCACATAACAGAGTGCCTTAACAATACACTCCATCACCAATTATTCTACACCTCAAAGGCTATTATTGTTAATCATTATAATTAAGAACATATTGTGAAAAACATTCCAATATATAAATTTAATTGAAAAGATAATAATAATAATAATAATAATAAATTATAAAATACAATTTTATTATATTATAAATAGTTAATATTTATTCTTAATCTTTATAAAAATTATATGAATTAACAATTTTATAGAACATTACAATACATAAAAATTCATTTGAAAGATTGGACAATAAGAATGATATTGTCTATAATAAGATCTATATAATAATAAGATTTATAAAATAATATTATCTTTAATAAGATCTATATAATAAAATTAAAATATAATTAATAGATAAGTTATAAATCTTGAGGATAGTCAACTTCATAATAAAAGAAGAATAGTGGATAATATATATATATATATATATATATATATATATATATATATATATATATATATATATATATATATATATATATAT
>ML790379.1:652795-671670 GCA_009831015.1 Picea engelmannii | reverse complement strand
GTACCTCAAACACCTGCAAGTGTTGTTAGAAAATCTACCAGGTTAAGTATACCCCCTGAACGATACTCTCCTTCATTGTATTATTTATTGTTGACTGATTCTGGTGAACCATAATGTTATGAAGAGGCAATGCAGGTAGACACTAAAAATAAGTGGGAGAAAGGTATGAAAGAGGAAATGGATTCCTTGGTGAATAACCATACTTGGGACTTGGTTCAGTTTCCTGCAGAAAAAAGAGCATTGTAGAATAAATGGGCTTACAAGTTGAAGGAAGAAGATGGAGGAATAAAGCGGTACAAGGCTAGACTTGTTGTAAAGGGGTTTTCACAAAATAAAGGTATAGATTTTGATGAAATATTTTCTCCTGTTGTTAAAATGACTTCAATTAGGACTATTTTAAGTCTTGTGGCAGTAGAATATTTGCATCTTGATCAATTAGATGTTAAAACAACTTTTCTCCATGGGGATTTGGAGGAAGAGATTTATATGAAACAACCACAGGGGTATGAGGTCAAAGGGAAGGAGAATTTGGTATGCAGATTGAAGAAGAGTTTGTATGGCCTTAAGCAAGCTCCAAGGTAGTGGTATTTGAAGTTTGACAGGTTTATGACAGAACAGGGTTATAGTAGATGTCATTCTGATCACTGTGTTTATTTCAAAAAGCTAAAAAATGGAAGCTATATTATCTTGCTATTGTATGTAGATGACATGCTTGTTGTAGGGTCTAATATGTAGGATATAAATGTGCTCAAGAAAAAAATAGCTAATTCATTTGCGATGAAGGATTTGGGTGCTGCAAAGAAAATCCTTGGTATGAGAATAACAAGAGATAGGAAAAATCACAAATTTACATTGTCTTAGGGTGAGTACATCAATAAGGTATTGGAGAGGTTTACAATGCAGAATGCAAAACTAGTTAGTACACCTTTAGCCAACCATTTCAAATTAACTAAGGAAATGTGTCCCAAGACA
The DNA here is from genome assembly GCA_009831015.1 of Picea engelmannii. Classification (NCBI taxonomy): domain Eukaryota; kingdom Viridiplantae; phylum Streptophyta; class Pinopsida; order Pinales; family Pinaceae; genus Picea; species Picea engelmannii. The sequence goes on along the minus strand of ML790379.1, from coordinate 670,698 downwards.
CAAGAGGAGATATAATACATGTCCATGGTCCCTTATTCATCAGCAGTTGGTAGCTTGATGTATGAAATGGTTTGCACAAGACCAGATATTGCACATGCAGTGGGAGTTGTGAGCAGGTATATGAAAAATCCAGGTAAAGAACATTGGGAGGCAATAAAGTGGATTCTCAGGTATTTGAGAGGTAATGCTACTCATGCATTATTTTTTGGAGGTTAAGACACTTTTCTACAGGGATATGTTGATTCATATATGGCAGGTGATAAAGACAACAAGAGGAGCACCACATGGTATGTTTTTACTATAGGTGGAACAACAGTAAGTTGGATTTCAAAATTGCAAAAGGTTGTTGCACTTTCAACAATAGAGGCAGAGTATGTTGCTGCTACAGAGGCTATTAAAGACATGATTTGGTTACAGAGGTTTATGGAAGAATTGGGAAAGAAGCAAGAGAATAACAGGTTGTACTGTGATAGTGAGAGTGGCATTCATCTTGAAAAGAACTCAACCTTCCATTCGAAGACTAAGCATATACAGTTGAGGTACCACTTCATACGATCCTCCTTGGAAGATGGACATTTGAAGTTGGAAAAGATACACACTAGCCAGAATCCTGTAGATATGTTAACAAAGGGAGTAACCAGGGAGAAACTGAGTTCTTGCTTAGTTTCAGTTGGTCTTCAAGAATGAAGATGAAGATGAGAAATTTTCCAGGCCCAAGAAGGTTCATAGTCCAATAGATACAACAACGGTGGAGTTGTTGAGATCAGTCTTCTAGTGGGAGATTGTTGGTTATGGAGCTTGATTATCTTCCAGATTCAAAGGTCTTTGTTTTCAGCCATGTTTATACCCCATGAAGTCTTTACACCCCAGAATAATGTATACTTTTCCACACGGGGGAGTGCAGAGGGGGGTTACCCCTCTGCGGGGTCTGGGGGTGAAGACCCCGAAGGAAAAATTGCCTTGTAAAAGTATATTGTAATTTCATTGTAAATCTGGACCATTTATTATAAGGTCACAGATCTAACAATAGAAATTATGTTAGGGTTTTTTTCCCTAGAAGGAAACCCTCTGTTATGAGGGAAAGGTATTGCGGCTATGAATTATGGCGAATATTATATTCTGAGATAGGAGACTGTGAGAGAAAGAAGAGGCAGTTACAACGGGTTTGCTATAGGTTGTATCCCTTCATTTGATGGATAATAAAAAAGGAAGGACTTGGCAATTTCTCTAGTGGACATAGTCCACACTCGGTGAACCATGTAAATCTATGTCTCTATTGTATTGTGTATCTTCTGTGTTTTGTTTCCGCATTTGTTTTATTTTATTGCTCCACGGTCTTGTTTATATAACACCCTTATCCCCCTTTCCCTCTCATGGATTCCTATCCCCCCATACTCTTTCATTTGAATTGGTCTGCAACAGTGATGTATTTTATTAATATAATCAAGTGATACAATTTACAAAGCTATGCTCACCAAACTTATACCACACAAGAAATGCGAACCAAAACATATATATACATAGACACTCCAATCCAAAACATCATGGCTTGCCAACATATAAAACATATGTACATTTACAACTTGGGGTTCAACTTGGGGGTATTACAGTAAGAACCCAAAGTAAGTTTCAAAAGGGGACTTATTGGTAGAAGTGTAGACCATTTTGTTATAAGAGATTTGAATATAAATCAAATGTTCATCCTAGGTTTTTGGATGTTGTTGATTATAATCCCTCAAAATATGAACCAATGTCATGTTGCATACTTATGTTTACGCATGTGTCTATGCATGGAAAGATAAAAATCTATTCAACTTGGTGTCCTTCTTCTTCTAAAGTGCGAGTACAAAAGGAAATAATAAATATGGTATCCCTATTTGATATTATTCTCCTTAGTCTCCCAAAGTGCACCTAGACTTTTTCAAAGAACATGTTTTTAACTTCTTATCCTTTGATGGTATTTTTACAAGGCACATTTTTGAACCTATCAATTACCACAAACAAATTGTCACGTCCCTTCTTGGTTGTTGGAAAATCACCCAAAAAATCAATGAAAATTCTATCTTAGGGTCTAGTGAGTATGTGTAAGGATTGATATATATCTTGATTTATGTTACTAGGCTTGCTAATACAACAAAGTATGCATACTTTAATAAATCGGGCTACATATTCTTACATTATGGGCCAATGCACATAGTACCTTATAATTTGATAGTTATTGTCTTCTAAACACCAAAATGTCTTGCAACCTTAGAGGTGTGCCCTCTCTGATAAGTTGCAATCTTTCACCTTTAGGAACATAGAGTTTCTCTAGCTTGTAGAGAAACACATTGTAGAGATGATAATTAGCCTTATCGTCACATATTCCACATGAATTTGGACTTTTGGTTGCTAAAATAACTCTTTAAAGTCTTAATCTCCCATGTATGCCTCTTTGTATGCATCATGGATAAAAGGATCCATGTGCATAAGAGTCACCAAATATATAATCTTGGATGTGCATAAGGGTTCCAAAATATATAACCTTTGATGTGCATAAGAGTTCCCAAATATATAACTTACTAGTGTTTCCTTTCTTATATTTGATGACTAGATGAAATTGTTGCAAACACCCCATTCACTTGTAGTGTTTTGTTTGTTGAATCTTACTCTGGGCCTGCAAATACTATAATGGTTAGTGAGTGGTGTGGATAATGGTTTCCTTTCCCGTCAATTAGTGATTCCACTTCTTAACAGATTGAACTAGGGCATAGAGTTAATTATTGTACGCAGGGTAGTTCAAGAATCCATTGTGAAACATTTCAAAATGATATCATACTAACTTACATCCATGCATCAAGACTGCCCCCTTAACATATCCACTTGCATCCATCTCCACTCTGAAAATTTTCTGTAAATTAGGCAATGCAAGAAATGGTGGTTGAATGATCTTCCATTTCATCTCATCAAAAGGTTTTTGTTGATTCTTTCCCCACATTTAACTCTTACCACTCACTGTTATCACATGAAGTGGTTCTACAACTTAAAAGGATGCTATAAAAATCCCTAGGTGTTGTGCTGCCCCAATAAATATCCCAACTTTAGGGACCTTAGTAGGAATTTTCCACTTGAGGATGACCTCCATCTTCATGGGATCTATCTTGAGTTCCCCTCCACCAACCACATACCCCAAATACACCAATGACTGTTGAGAAAACTAACATTTCTTAAGGTTAGTCAAAAACTGATTTTTTTTCAAAGTCTCTAACACCTACATGAGATGTGAGATATTCTCTTTCCAGGTAGAGATATAAACCAATATATCATCTAAGTACACTATCACAAATGAATCTACAAAGTGATGCAATACATCACTTATCAAACACAGATGCAATTGGTGCATTTCATAAACTAAAAGGCATTACTATCCATTCATATGTACCTTGCCTTGTGTTGAAGGTGGTATTCTAGGTGTCTTCTTATTTAAATTGTACCTAGTGGTATCTTGATTTGATATCCAACTTGGTGAAGTACTTGGAATGTTACAAATGATCTAACAAATCATTGATCTTGGGAAGAGGGTATCAGTTCTTGAGGGTGATCTCATACAAATCTCTATAGTTGATACACATTTTCCAAGTCCCATACTTCTTGAGTAATATGATGATAAGTGACTCACAAGATGAAGTGCTTGGTTGATTTACTCCCTTCTCTAGCAAATGTTGCAACTATTTCTTCACTTCATCTGCTTCTAAGATGCACATTTTGTACAATCCAATATGTGGCAATGGGGAGTTAGGAAACAACTATATCTCATGCTCCAATTCCTCTTAGGTGGTATCCCTTTAGGATCATGAAACACTTCTCTATATTCCTGCAATAACTCCTCCAACTGACGTTTATTCTCTTTAGTACATCCCTCTAGAGATGCCTTTACTTTTACTGGTTCATCACTTGGTTGATTCTCTTTTAAGAAAAGTAATACAAACTTCCTACTAGAACTAATAAATTTATTGGATTGGTTAGCACTTACTAGAGAGATCTTGGATTTTCCTTTGTGTGCATTGATATGTTTACTCTCCTCATGAAGATTGCATCCCTCGTATACATCTCGGGGCTTATAAACACTACACCACTCATTTCAAGTGGTACTACATCTAACTCCACTTCATCAATATAGTTTTCATTTATAAAAAAATGATCCTGCACTGTTTAGTGACCTCAATCTATGCATCCTTATTTACCAATTCCAATGGATATGGGTTAGGACAATCATGAACTTCCAATTCGAGCTTGTGGATCAGATCTTCTACTATGATGTTGGCTTGTGAGCTAGAATAGAATAAAGCATCCACCTTTGTCTTTTTGACCTGGATCTTAATATAGATGAGTTTAGTATTCTCATTCTCTTCCTTATGATGGAGGATACTTTGGTTCACCTCCATATAAACTGTAGTCTAGACAATTTTTTCATCCACATCCAAGTTGATTTCTACCTGGTTTTCTGAATCCATGACCAACATGTTCTTCTTCTTGGCATCCTTCTTATGGTTCTTTGGATTTTTATTTGGACATACCCTCCAACACTTATCTTTAGTGTGACTATTAATATTACAATGTTTACAATGGTTGTTTGGATCCTTTCACTAATGAGTAGTGGTTGTTGTCTTCTTGTCCTTTTCTTTCTACTTCTTCTTTTCCTCATTGGAACATCTTGACAGTCTTTCTATTTGGAACCACTTGGTTGTCCTGTCTTATTTCCTATATTCTCCAGGTAGTAGGCTTGAATACATGCCTTATGAACTATCCTAGGTTTCAAGAGCATCACTTTCTTCCATAAATGACTATGTAAACCCCTTAGATACTTGAGGAGTATGTCTGGTGTTCTTGGGAGATATATCCAACATAATCGCCATATTTTTGAACTTGGTGTTGTACTCTTGCACACTCTTCCCTTGCCTCTTCTTAAATTGATGCTAATGGATCCATTGGCCCTCTACAAACCAAATAGGGTAGAATTGGGACTTGATGCAGGTTTTAAATGCATTCCATTTAGTTACTATGGGATCACCCTCCACCCTAAGTGTATCCATGTTGCTTTCCCACCAGGTTAGGGCATGGCCCTCCAATTTGAATTGGAAAAATTATATATTTTGTTCTTATCCTATGTTACACACACTGAAATGAACTTAAAACTATAACAACCAAATGATTCAACTTAACAACATCAATATCAAATTATTAGGGTTTGATGTCCACTTTCACTTCCATTTTAAACAAATATTGTGAAGAAGTGATGATCTATATTAGATCATTATATTATTTGGAATATATCTCGATGCTTTGAGAGTGGAAAAAATTGGAGGAATCAACTTGTAGGGCCATTTTAATGGCAAGTCCAAGTTTGGAAAATTGAGGTTTGAAACCTTCCAGATCCATTTTGAGGCATCAAACCAAATTTTTTGGGGTCAATTTTTTTTTAATTTATTTTAGACCCATTGATTCTATTCTACACATCGATACCTTTCCAATGGTGAAAAAATTGTGTCAATCAGAGCTTGTATGAAAATTTATGCCTCTCACAAGTTGACTGTTGACCCTTGGTTATGGAAGAAAGTGAATATTATGGAAGAAAAGGCAAAACACAAACTGCGAGGAAGGAAGGTTGACTGAGATAAAGTCGAAGTGGTTAAAGAAGAAAAAAAGATGGAGCGAAGTCTGAGAGAGCAAGTCGTTGGGTGAGGAGATTGAGGAAGACAGAACAACAAAGAAGATGGATCGTGGACAACTCAACAAGCGGAAAAAGCCACCGATAGATTCTTTGGATAACCTCGTGGGAAGGAAGGAAAGACAGGCTGGTGAAGCCTTGAAATCGTGGGTCAAGTTGACCTAGGGTTTTAGACACCTAGGGTTTTGGTATCTAGGGTTTTGACACCTAGGCTTCGGCCTAAGGCTATCAGTGAGCTATTGTAATGTACAAATAAAGTTCAAGAGGACCTGGGATGGGTTAGAGACAGGGAGAGATTATGTATAATGATTGATTGTTGTTGTTATTGAGAGAGAATTCTGTGTTGTAAGATCTTCAGCTGGGTGCAAAGATCAACCCTGCAACTATTGAGATTCAACAAGAAGATCCTAGTGAAAATTATGCACCTACACTAGGATGGAGCCTCAGTCTATTTTTAGGTGGAAGTCTATTTTTAGATGATGATCAAATTCTATTTATAGATGATGTCTATTTATAGATGGTGAGCGAATTCTATTTATAGATGTATGTCGAATATTATTATCCCTTAATAATAGTTGGACAATAAATATTAGTCTATTCTTAATGAGGACTTGGAAATAGTTAACTGAAGTGGAAAATCAATTAGCTATAGGAAATTTGAGTTCAAAGGTTGACTGGTTGGACATGCAAGTCAAATTAGTTGTAACTGAGTGATTCAAAGTTGTAACAGAGTTGGATGTGTAGTTATGTGAGTTGTGAAATAGTTTAACTCAATTAAGTGAGTTAAGCTCAGTTTTATTAGTTGTAACTGAACTTACACTAGTGAAAGATCAGCGAATTAATTCACAATAAGTGATATCACATGCAACTGAAGATTTACCATTGTTAACTACATGCATGTCAGATTCAGTAGATACCCAGTTGAGATAACAGGTGAAAGGGACAGTTTGAATATCAGTTGTGACATTAGTGAGTGCACTCATGCAACCACACACACAGTGGATGTTCCCATGATGATTGCGAAACCTAGGCAAGAGGAATTCATTCATTGTAGGGATTTCCATTAGCAGGGATTGCACAGAGGAGGCAGGCTGTCTGGAAGCAATAAATTGGCACATGAATTTGTCAATTTTTGTATGACAGTGTGAGACGATTGTATATTATACTGAGATCTCTTGGATTAGAGTTTTGTATGAGATTGTTTCATGATACATGATATATACATAATATATGATAGTGGGGTTTTTAGCTTTATGCTTTCCTGGTAAAACATCTGTGTTATGTGTGATTGATCTTTCTTCTTGATATTGCAATTGGTGATCGTGTTTTAAATTCTGCAAGAATATTTATAGAAGTGATTCTGTATTTAATAGTGGCATATAATTTTTAGATCAAGAGAATCTAGGAAATACATAATTTGTATTAAAATTTATACATGGTATTAGAGTGCATAAGACTACAGAAGATGAGTTTGTGATTGGATAGAATTCGAAGTTGCAGAAAGGTTTTCTTGGTGCTACAATTGATTCAAGATCGAAATGGATTTCAATGGCTTGAATTTAGAGTATGAAATTGAGGGAAGCTCAAACTACATTGCTTGGAAGGATAGGATGGAGGCAGTACTCGAAGACAACGGCTTGAAGGAATTCATTGACAAGGATGTTCCTAAGCCAGATGATGCAAATCTTGATGCATGGCAAAATAAAGTGGAAAAGGTGAGAAGGATCCTGTTGGAGGGAGTATGATACTGTTAGAAAAATAGGATCGTGGAGAAATAAAATAAAACAAATGTGGAAACAAAACATAGAAGATACACAATACAATAGAGACACATATTTACGTGGTTCACCCAGTGTGGAAGAGTGTACATACTTCTCGGGTGTAAATACTTCATGGGGTATAAACATGGATGAAAACAAAAGACCTCTGAATCAAGAAGAGAACCAGGATCCACAACCAACAGAGACCACATTGTCTCAAACCTCCATGGGAAATCCACACCATATGCAATGTGGAAGACTTTGACGAATCTATTCCAAAACAATAGCGACCATAGGAAATTGGCGCTCAAAGATAAACTCTGGAAGATCAAGATGGAGAAGGGTGACTCCATTCCAAAATATCTCACGAAGTTTGTCCAATGTCGGGATGATCTGGGGAGTGTGGGAATAACAGTCACTGATGATGATTTGGTGAGCTTGGCTCTCCTAGGACTTCCCAAAAATTGTCATAGTTATCAAAACTCTGTCAATGGAAGGGAAAAATTGCTAGATTGGGAACGACTATGGTCGGATTTGGTGTAGGATGAGTTCAGGTGGAACACCAGAGATGGCTCTTCATCAAAGCATGATGATGAAGAGGATTTTTCTTTGGTTGCCAAGGAAAGGAAAGGGAAGGGGAAGAAATTCCATTCAAAATCTGAGTCTAAAGGCAAGAAGATGGATTTGTCCAAAGTGAAGTGTTTTCACTCTCACAAACATGGGCATCTTGCTACTAACTGTTCGCAGAAGAAGAAGAACAAGAAGGCTGCTAGAGATGCAGCTGGTGAGGCCCTTGCCTCAAAATTTGAACTTGACTTCTCCTTGATTGCATGCATGGCGTCAAGTGCATTGGGATCGGTGTGGTATTTGGATAGTGGCGCTTCCTTCCACATGACAGGAGATAAGGAGATTTTCAGTGACTTGGAGGAGAGAGATCTAAAAATGCATATAGAGATGGGTGACGATGGATGATAAAATGGGACTAGAATTGGTACCATTACCTTTCAGAGGGAGTCAGGTAAACCATTTCAAATGAAAGATGTTATGCATGTTCCAGGTCTAAAGAAAAACTTGGTCTCAGTCGCAATGTTGGAGGATAGAGGCTATGATGTTGTTTTCAATGATGGAAAATCCTTCTTGCGACATAAAACAACGGGTCAAGTCAAGAATATAGGGATTTGAGTTAAGAATCTCTACAGGATGGAGGTAGGTGGCTGTGCTTCCATGATGGGCGAGGCAAAAAAAGTTGTGAGCCGAGATGAGGGTGAATTATGGCACAGGTGATTGGGCCATCTTCATCATGGAGCCTTGAAAATCATGCAACAAATATCTATTGGACTTCCAATGGGAACACTTTCTCAGTTAGATCAGTGCAAGGTTTGCACGATGGGGAAGTATGTAAAGTCCACCTTTCATGAAAAGGAGAACCGTTCTTCGATGACCCTGGAGAGAATTCACATAGACGGGTGTGGACCATTCTCGGTTGCTTCAACAGCAAAACATAAGTATTATGTTATTTTGTGGATGAATTTTCTCGTAAATGTTGGATCTTCTTCATGCAGAAGAAGGATCAAACATTCTCAAAGTTCTATGAGTTTAATGCATTCGTGGAGAAAGAGTTGAGGAAGCAAGTGAAGGCTCTGAGGAGCGATAATGGTGGATAATAAATCTCTAATGAATTCAAAGACTTCTGCATCAAAGAAGGAATTCAAAGAGAACTCATAGAGCCTCATAACCCACAACAAAATGGGGTCGTGGAGAGGAAGAACAGAATGATTGTGGGTGCAACACAAGCGATGTTGCATGATCAGGGCCTACCAATGAATTTGTGGGTAGAAGCATGCAACACTATGGTTTATGTGCAAAACCATTGTCCTCATAGAGTACTTGGCATGAGTACACATGAAGAGGCTTTCACTGGTAAGAAACCTGATGTTTCTCATTTTAATATTTTTGGTTCATCTGTTTATGTGTATGTGACCAAGAATGTCATGAAGAAGTTGGAGTTGACTGTTGAAGTTGGGATATTTGTGGGGTAGACATAAACACCCCATAATTATCGTGTGTATTTTCCTAACAGTAAGATGACTGTTATGTGATGAGATATAAAATTCGATGAGGGGAAAGCCATGTGGTTGTCGCTTGAGAGGGAGCTCGACTTGCATGCAGAGGAGGAATTGCTGGTTCCCAAAGATGAGTCTCAAGATGTGGATCAACCACATGAGGAGGTTCATGGAGTGGAGGAAGCCACTCATGCAGAGCCATCCATCATAAATGGCAGAAAGTGCACCATGGAAGATGATAGATTGAGACTAGATGCTGCACAGAATGTAGGAGCCCCTACTTCATAGTGCAGACAGAGACAATCTCCTGATCGATTTACTAGATACATGGCTCTCATGAGAAAATGTACTGTGACTGAACCATATTCCTTTCACGAAGTAGTGCAGGATCCCACTTGGGTAGATGCAATGGTGGAGGAGTATAAATCCATTGTAAAAAACAATGCATGTGAAATTGTCCCAAGACTGGTCGACAAATCAGTGGTAGGTTTGAGATGGATCTACAAGGTAAAGCAAGCTACTGATGGGAGTGTGGAGAAATAAAAGGCCTGATTTGTGGCCTGGGGCTTCTCATAGATCGAGTGGATAGATTATGATGAGACCTTTGCACCTGTCGCAATGTACTCTTCCATAAGATCCATCTTTGCACTCTCAACGCAGATGGGCTGGTGCATTCATTAGATGGATGTAAAAACTACGTTTCTCAATGGGATCATTGAGGAAGAGGTGTACATAGAGAAGCCTGAAGGATTTGAGATCTTCAATAGTGAGTCACATGTGTGCCAACTCAAAAGAGCACTGTATGGGCTGAAGCAAGCACCCTGTTCTTGGTACACTCAGATAGACAACTATTTCACCGGACTGGGCTTCACCAAAAGTGAAGCGGATGCAAACCTATACCAAATTGTGGTGGAGGGTAAGACTTTAATCATTGTTCTTTATGTTTATGATTTAATACTGACTGGTGATGAGCAGCTGATACAATCATGCAAGGAGGACCTTGCAAAGGAGTTCGAGATGAAGGATATGGACCTCCTTCATTATTTCCTTGGATTGGAAATATGGCAGCGAGATGGTGAACTTTTTGTGTCTCAAGGCAAGTATGCAAGGGAGATATTGGGTAAGTTTCACATGGAGGGCTGCAAACCCATGGATACTCCTCTTCCAGGAAACTAGAAGAAAGAGGATGCTACTTCTGGAGAGGTAGTGGATGCTACTGTCTATCGACAATTACTGGATTCACTAATGTATCTAGTGAACACGAGACCAGACATTTGCTATGCAATTAACCAACCGATTCAAGTGATGGTTAAGTCTACCAAGATCTTTTGGAAGGCGGGTAAGCATGTCCTGAGATACCTAAGGGGCACATCTAAGTATGTATTATGGTACAGACAAATGGATGAGGTGAAGTTGCATGGATTCACGGATGCAGATTGGGTGGGCATCCCAATGGACAGAAAGAGCACATCAGGGGGGATCTTTAGTATCGGATCTACAACTGTTTCTTGGTACAACAGGAAACAAAGATCTGTGGCACTTAGTTCAGTGAAATCATAATACATCACAGAGAGTCAAGCTGCATGTGAGGCTATCTGGATGAGAAATATCTGGGTTGGTTTGTTTGGCTCTCATTTAGATTCGACAGTGATTCATTGTGATAATCAGAGTTGCATTAAACTCTCGATTAATCCCGTGTTTCATGATAGATCTAAGCATATAGATATCCGTTATCATCATATTATAGATTGTGTGTAGTGGAAGATCATGTTACTTCAGTACATTCCTACGAAAGATCAGGATGCATACATTCTGATGAAGGTGCTTACCAGGAGAAAATTCAAATACCATAGAGATAGGATCGGGGTGAAGGATAATCCCTTTCTTGTTGAGAGGGAGTGTTGATATTCAACAAGAAGATCCTAGTGAAAATTATGCACCTACACTAGGATGGAGCCTCAGGCTATTTTTAGGTGGAAGTCTATTTTTAGATGATGAGCAAATTCTATTTATAGATGGTGAGAAAATTCTATTTATAGATGTATGTCGACTATTATTATCCCTTAATAATAGTTGGACAATAAATATTAGTCTATTCTCAACGAGCACTTAGAAATAGTTAACTGAAGTGGAAAACTAGTTAGCTATAGGAAATTTGAGTTCAAAGGTTGTCTGGTGGGACATGCAACTTGAATTAGTTGTAACTGAGTGATTCGAAGTTGTAACAGAGTTGGATGTGTAGTTATGTGAGTTGTGAAGTAGTTTAACTCAGTTAAGTGAGTTAAGTTCAATTGTACTAGTTGTAATTGAAATTACACTAGTGAGAGATCAGTGAATTAATTATTAATTAATTCACAATAAGTGATCTCACATGCAACTGAGGATTTACCACTGTTAACTACATGCATGTCAGATCCAGTGGAGACCTAGTTGAGATAACAGGTGAAAGGGACAGTTTGATTATCAGTTGTGACATTAGTGAGTGCACTCATGCAACCACACACACAATGGATGTTCCCATGAGGATTGCGCAACCTAGGCAAGAGGAATTCATTCATTGTAGGGATTTCCATTAGCAGGGATTGCACAGAGGAGGCAGGCTGTCTGGAAGCAGTAAATTGACACATGAATTTGTCAATTTTTGTAAGACAGTGTGAGACGATTGTATAATGTACTGAGAGCTCTTGGATTAGATTTTTTCATGAGATTGTTTCATGATCCATGATATATACATAATATATGATAGTGGGGTTTTTAGCTTTATGCTTTCCCGGTAAAACATCCGTGTTATGTGTGATTGATCTTTCTTCTGGATATTGCAATTGGAGATCATGTTTTAAGTTCCACAAGAATATTTGTAGAAGCGATTCTGTATTTAACAGTGGCATATAATTGTTAGATCAGGAGAATCCAGACAATACATAATTTGTATTAAAATTTCTACAATAGCTAGGTGCGCAGGGAAGGGAGATAGAGAGAAGAGAGAAAGAGAGAGATCTGCAAGCTAAGAGTGCAGATAGAACTGTAATATTTCACCTAATATATTATAAAGCATAGTTCCATGGACGTAGACCTAGGGAGAGGGTGAACCACGCATATCCTGTTGTTGTGTGTGATTGATGTTGTGCTCTTTACTCTGTTACTCTGATGATGCATTAGTATGTTAGATCTGATATATAACTGTGTGAAGTAGGTTTATGCTTGGAAAGAATAATCTGATCTCCATGTGTGGCTACCTTCATTCCACTTGCATTTCCTTTGGTTGTAGACTCTTGTGTCCTGCAACCCCCTATTGCTACTTTGGGTGAGACTTCATTTGCTTCACAGGTGTTGCCGAAAGGGCCAATAGTTAGGGCTTATTGGTGTGCTATTAGAGTCGAACCCTGGGTTTTCCCCTGTGCCAACAAATGGTTCCGTTGTCAGAACCAAGATCTTCTTGAGGGAATGTCAAGGTGGTTTCCATTAAAGATAGAGATTCAGAAGTGGATAGAAGAACAATAGAAGGACTTCACAGAAGCTCAAAATAAGAACCCTAATATTAGCACAGAAGATTGGTTGGGAAGGTATATCTTTACTGATATACACGAGATTTTCTTTGGAGGAATTCATAAGGAGCTATACGAGTGGATGGTCAGATTAGCAGATACCCAGTTTGAGATCAGATCTAGACTGCCTGTGGTTTGGACGTCGACATTGATCAAGAAGGTCAAGAGAGTTGATAACACCATGTCAAGAGCAGTAGATCACTGGTTTGATAGTACCATTGGAGGGTATATCACCAAGTTTTCTATTGACAGAGTAGAGTCATATAGCCAAGCAAAGAGATATTTCTTTAAGGGGCCAAGAGGAAATTTTTTACACTTCTTGAAGTTGAAGATAAATATGCTATTGCATGATAAGACCATCTTAAATATACAGTATTGAGTCAGATTAAAAAATCTAATGTCCAGGAATTCAGATAGTGACAATGACATAGAGGTTAGACACACATGCAGTGGGAGAACCTTCAGAGAAGTTCCTTTGGTGGACTTGTTTGAGAAGAGTCACAAACCAACACAAGAAGAAGGGTTCTGTAATGGAGAAGAAGAAGAGTTGCTAAACGAGGAACATTCAGAGTCCTCAAGGGCAGAGGAAGAGAAGACTAAAGAACCTCGTCGAGAAGAGTAAAAAAATTTAGGGATTGTGCAAACTGTTGAAGTAAGTGCTATTACGCCCCCTGTTGTTTTAACAACATTAAGTAACCAGAGTAACCTAGATTGTAGTGTCCCCAAGGCCGAGCCCCGTTGTAAACCATGTTTGGAAAGGAATTGTAATTATGTTTTATAGGCTGGTGAGCCAAGCTTTCATAAGCTGGAGGCTTATGTGTTGTTAGGCCAGGGAGCCTGAGTATTGAAGGCTAGGAGCCTGCTGTTGTATATGTAATCATGCAGAACACTTAATAAAATATAAACACCACTAGGTACAGACCGACCACGATGAATGAGTGAAGGGGGACTGAACATCCACAGAGTGGGAAAGGAATTAGGGGCTGGAAGGTGGGAAAGGGGCTAAGTGTTGATCCTAGGGGATAATCCTAGGGGGGCTTAAGCCTGGGAATAATATTTTAATATTATTCCAAAAGATATGTGCATCATATGTTTTTATCCTAAGTCCTTTTGGAAGGACACGTGAATTCCCAAGTGGTGGGAGGAACGCGTGCTGGTGGAACGCATCCAGTTCCATGGGTGACAAGTGTCTATCCTGGTGCATGTGAATAAAATGGCCAGGGTGATCCGTGAGAAGGTTCCATTCCCATTCCACCGGATTGTCTGAACGCATACGGAGCTCTGAGCAGTATGACTAACTTGACTACTGTAGAGAACCTTCGCGAGACACTCTGACTTGAATGTCTGTGTCTGATTCTGAGAAATCCCGTGCATGTAACCCCAGCCTACAAGAAGATTGTTTTGATTTCGGGGAAGAGTCTTTGCTTGTTCGGGAAAGCTGAGCGAGCCTATGCGAGCATTCCCTGTTCCGAAGCCGTGACTATGAAGCCATCCTGTGATTTCCAAACCAATTTTTGTAAATCTTGTGTCTGTTTTCCCATGGGATTGTTGAGACTACGCAGTACTGGACTGCGTGAGGCTTGCTGGCCTGTGAGCGACTCCCTCCAGGTGAGAGAGTGCGCAGAGGAAGGAGAGAACTCCTGGAAGGAACCCTGTAGCTGCCATAGAGCCTGGAGACTTCCAGTCCGGTCTGTTCCTGTAACCCAAGGTAAGGGAGATTGGCAGCCGAAGGACTGTCCAGATGACAGAGAAGGTGCATTCTCCTGGGGTGGAACAGGCATGTGGGGAATGAGGGTCTGTGGGCAGTGAGCGTGGGAGATTCCTGGGAGAGCATTCCGTCCTTGTGGTTGTGTGTGACTGTTTTCCCTGTAACCTCAGCCTGAAACTAGATTCCTTGCCTTGGGGTGGAGCTTAGTCCCAGCTCGGGGGTGACCCACTACTGAGTTGATGAGCAGTGCGGTCTAAGGCTGGGAGGTTCGTGGAAGGCTTGCATTTGGTTGGTGGATTCCACCATTGTTACAAGATAAGTGTCTAACTATGTTTTATCACATTTTATCATGTCTCTACTGTAAATGTTATCATGTTTTCCACTGTGTATACGAATTAATATGGAATGCTATGGATTGTTTAATTATAGCAGTAATGATATGTTTAAGATCTGATTTAAATGTGTTTATTTTTTTAAATGCATGGGATATATGATATCTGTATGAGCTTTGTACAAATGGTGTGTACAAATGGGTATCAGAGCGTGAGTAAGCCCAGAGTTTCGAAATGGGTGTGCTACAAATTGGTATCAGAGACAAGGTTTCGACACTGAGCTTAGATGGGCTAGTGGAGCGGTCTTTGGACCGAGAATGCGAAGGGAAATTGGGTATGGAGGACCAATTTTGGACCTTGGTTTGTTCCGGAGTGTCAAGTAGTTGCTTGACCGTGCTTACGAGCTCAGGAAGTATAGCGGTGAATGAAACCGCAGCTGGTGTGGCCTATGGCCACAGGGAGACAGGTCTCTACACCAATGGTGTTAGAACCTTAGGATCTGTTTGGGAGGGAAGGCGAGCCCTCGTGACCGTCGGATCTGGAAAAAATGTGCGTAGGGATTAAAATTCCTTTTGAAATAAACATGAATGTGGAAATCACGATATGCGAAATTTCAAATTGGTTAGGAACCGTTTGAGCTGTCAGATCTAGGCCGGAAAAACCGTCAGCCGTTGGATCTGTCGGGAGATGTCCGAAGGTTAAACCTTAGAGACTAGGGGTGAAAGCTCCGAAATAGATCTAGACCGTCCGAAAGACGGAGGACACATTTCGTGAGATTTCCCATTTTGGGAAATCGGGAATCGCGATATCGGGAGTCACGAAGGAGGTCGGGAATTTTCATGGTAAAAGTCCCGAGAACGATCTGAGCTGTCCATCAGTTGGGACACGTGGGCGAGATCGGGAGGCCATCGACATATCGGGGTTCGGTGTTTCGTGAATCCTGAGGACATATTTGTTTCGGCATTGGAAAGTCCGAAACCTCGATAGGAGATATGACTGTGGTCATATAAGGGGAGGTCGTGTGAACCACGAGTCTAGACCGGAGGGCTAATGGGAGTTAGAGCACATTGGCGTTTGGAAGCCAAAAACCCCGAAAGGATTGGGACCTTCCATGGTGGAAACCCCGGAGCAGTCGTGGGCCGTCCGATTTGAGATGGCCACGTGTTGAGAGATTACCCGTCTCGGAAAATCGGGGATTCAGGAGTTCTGTTGACAAAGAACTCGAACTCTCGTCGTGATAAATCCAGACCATACTGTCGAGACGTCATCATGTGGCTAAGTCCCGATGAATGAACGAGATTCCTTCGGGGAATCTCTGGGTCTTTAACGACCGTCTGATGTGAGAAAGATCTGACCGTTGGATTTTTCTAGGAATGGATGTGGACACATGGAGATGTACCGCATGTCAGAGGGTCGAAAAGAGAAGTGAGAGTGGTGGGACCCTAATGATGTCACCGAACGTGACGAGGATCCTCCAAAACGTGCCACGCACCACTTTGGTAAAGGGCGACAACTGTGCTATAGACTCGAAGAATAAGGTAAAACAAAATTTCGGAAGTCGGGGGTTGGAAAGGAGAGTTAAACGGGAGTTCTCCAGTATCGAGACTCCGAAACCCTAAAACCCGAAGTCCTGAGGTACAAAAACACAAAGTTCCGAAATCCCGAAGTGCCGAAAATGAAAGCTTCGAAAACACGAAAAATGCAGAGCCGAACGAGAGCTCAGAAAACCCATTGGAATCGAAATGTCTTTTGTTCTTGTTGGTATTAGTTATAAATGATGAAGATTGTTCCTGAAGGTTTAATGGCCTGATAAACTACAATTTTATTTGCACAGTGCGTATGCAGAGTTCAACGGAGGTTAGGACTCCAGTTAACCAACGCCGAGTATGGAGTGGGGAAAGGTGCAGATTACCCCTGAAATAGAAGACGAACAAGAAGGAAAGGATGTTAACCTGGGAGTCGAAGGATCGAACTCCAATGGGCATGGAAAAGAGAAGGATAAGGAAGGACACATAATGAAAATCATTGAAGGATTGCAAAGAGAGGCCAAGGCTCACCGAGCTGATAGCCGAAAGCTCATGAAAGTCAGGGATCGACAGGGTGCATTAAACTTAAAATTTTTGAGGAGCTTGGAAAGAATAGAGAAGAAACTCGAGAAGGGAAGAGACTCAAGTACGACAGAGAGTCGTAGAACCCATGGGAGAAGAAGAAGGTCGAGGAGCGGTAGCCGACATCTTAGTCGCTCCCAAAGACATTCTGACAGGAAGACACACAGTAGTTCAAGCCCATCCCCTACCAGAAAACATCAAAAATATGGAAAGGAGGAATTGAAAGGAGAGATGAACAAGATTAAGCCTCCAAAATTCGATGGAGAACATAAGAAGGAGGAAGATGCCGAGACCTGGTTGCTTGGCATGAAGAAATACTTCCAACTGTAGAATTATTCTTCCCATGCAGAAGGAAGAATTGCAATGTACCAACTGAAAGGAAAAGAATCCATGTGGTGGGATCAGTTTGTACAGGTGCAACACATCAGAGAGAAAGAGGTCACGTGGAAGGATTTTAAGAGGTATTTTGAGAAGAAATACCTGACTAAAAGATACTATGACAGAAAGATGAAGGAGTTCTTTGAACTCAAGTTGGGAAGTATGACCATTGATGAGTATGAACGAAATTTTCTGGAACTACTGAAGTATGTTCCATTCATCAAAGACGAAGCTGTTAAAATTCAGAGGTATCTGAGTGGACTGCCACCTTCCATGAGTGACAAGATTCAATATGACGATCC
>ML790379.1:634091-649300 GCA_009831015.1 Picea engelmannii | reverse complement strand
CTGCATCTATGACTGTACATAATGTGTTTCATGTTTCACTGCTTAAGAAATATGTACCTGATGCTAATCATGTTATCGATTGGAATGTGATTCAGGTGGAACCAGAAGGTGTCCTGCAAGTGCATCCTGTGGACATATTGGACAGGAAAAGCAAACATCTCTGGAATCGAGTTATAGAGCTTGTAAAGGTCCAGTGGACCTAGTATAGTCCTGAGGACGCGACATGGGAGCATGAAGAGGTTATGCGGGAAGAGTACCCGCATCTTTTTGAAAATTTTGAAAGGCTTGTAGAGACAGTGTAAGTTGCACTGAGGACAGTGCAAAAATAAGGGGAGGGGGATTGTAGTGTCCCCAAGGCCGAGCCCCGTTGTAAACCATGTTTGGAAAGGAATTGTAATTATGTTTTATAGGTTGGTGAGCCAATTTTTCATAAGCTGGAGGCTTATGTGTTGTTAGGCCAGGGAGCCTGAGTATTGAAGGCCAGGAGCCTGCTGTTGTATATGTAATCATGCAGAACACTTAATAAAATATAAACACCACTAGGTGCAGACCGACCACGATGAATGAGTGAAGGGAGACTGAGCATCGACAGAGTGGGCAAGGAATTAGGGGATGGAAGGTGGGAAAGGGGCTAAGTGTTGATCCTAGGGGCTAAGCCTAGGGGGGCTTAAGCCCGAGAATAATATTTTAATATTATTCCAAAAGATATGTGCATCATATGTTTTTATCCTAAGTCCTTTTGGAAGGACACATGAATTCCCAAGTGGTGGGAGGAACGCGTGTTGGTGGAACACATGCAGTTCCATGGGTGACAAGTGTCAACCCTGGTGCTTGCGAATAAAACAGCCAGGGTGAGCCGTGAGAAGGTTCCATTCCCATTCCACCGGATTGTCTGAATGCGTACGGAGCTCTGAGAAGTATGACTAACCCGACTCTTGTAGAGAACCTTCGCGAGACCCTGTGACTCAAATGTCTGTGTCTGATTTTGAGAAATCCCGTGCGTGTAACCCCCAACCTACGAGAAGCTTGTGTTGATTTTGGGGAAGAGTATTTGCTTGTTCGGGAAAGCTGAGTGAGCTTATGCGAGCATTCTCTGTTCCGAAGCCGTGACTGTGAAGCCATCCTGTGATTGCCGAACCAGTTTTTGGAAAGCCTGTGTCTGTTTTCCCGTGGGATTGTTGAGACTACACAGTACTGGACTACGTGAGGCTTGCTGGCCTGTGAGCGACTCCCTCCAGGTGAGAGAGTGAGTAGGGGAAGGAGAGAACTCCTGGAAGGAACCTTGTAGCTGCCATAGAGCCCAGAGACTTCCAGTCCGGTCTGTTCCTGTAACCCAAGGTAAGGGAGATTGGCAGCCGAAGGACTGTCCAGGTGACATAGAAGGTGCATTCTCCTGGGGTGGAACAGGCATGTGGGGAATGAGGGTCTGTGGGTAGTGAGTGTGGGAGATTCCTGGGAGAGCATTCCTTCCTTGTGGTTGTGTGTGACTATTTTCCCTGTAACCTCAGCCTGAGCCTAGATTCCTTGCCTTGGGGTGGAGCTTAGTCCCAGCTCGGGGGTGACCCACTGCTGAGTTGATGAGCAGTGCGGTCTAAGGCTGGGAGGTTCATGGAAGGCCTACATTTGGTTGGTGGATTCCACCATTGTTACAAGATAAGTGTCTAACTATGTTTTATCACATTTTATCATGTCTCTACTATAAATGTTATCATGTTTTCCACTGTGTATACGAATTAATATGGAATGCTATGGATTGTTTAATTATAGTAGTAATGATATGTTTAAGCTCTGAGTTAAATGTGTTTATTTGTTTAAATGCATGGGATATATGATATATGTATGAGATTTGTACAAATGGCGTGTACAAATGGGTATCAGAGCGCGAGTAAGCCCAGAGTTCCGAAATGGGTGTGCTACATAAGTTATCAAAACACTCAGAGAACTGATACAAGTGGTTCAATGCATACTCAATCAAGAACCTTAGGAAGATCTATGGAATATGAGATGAGGTTACCCACCTTCAGAGGAGATGGATATGAGGATCCTGACCAACACTAGTTTCTATGTGAAGCTGTATGGAGTATTAAGAATGTCACCGATGAAGTTGTTAAACGAGCTCAGTTTAGTACTACCCTGAGAGACCATGCACTAAGATGGTACATGAAGTTTGTCCAAGGAGTTGTCCAGCGGAAACCGCTGTATGAGATTAAGACTGTGTTGATTGATGAATTCAAGAAACCCAAGTCAGAATCCAGTGCATGATAGAGTTGAAAGAAATCAAGAAGAAAGTATTTGAACCTGTTTGGGAGTTTGATTAGAGGTTTAAGACCCTGACAGGTCATTTGAGTTTTCAGATCCCAGACAAAAAAAATAAAGAATGGTTCATTGCTGCCCTCCTACCACACATCAGAGTCCCTCTGATGCAATAGAAGATTGCTTCATAGGCTAAGGCGTTGGAGATCTCCATTGAACTTGAATCGACTCCTATGGTAGAATCTAGCTCAGGTATGAGTCAAGTCTTGAGTCAACTAACTAGCTTGTCACTGCATATCGAAGATATGAAAAAAGATAAGGGAAAATATAAGAGATAAGACATCTGGTGCATTAGATGCAAATTAGAAGGCCATGAGAAGGAACACTATCCCCTATTTCACGAATAATTGGCTTCTGGAGCCCCTAGCCCTTTGAAGCAAGATAATCTACCTTGGTGCGAGGTATGAAGAAATAGACATCGCCCTGGAGAATGTTATTACATGCAAAAGTATGTTCAGACAGCTACGAACCTCTATTGCACATTTTGTAAATTTGTGGGTGATGATGAGAAGGACTGTAGATCTTACGACCTCTTGCATGAAAGATCAAGGGATATCTACAAAATTCAAGGCGAAGCATAGAAAGAAGGGAACACTATGTAGTATAATTTCCCTGGAAGAGGAAACTTCAACCCTCGTGGTGGATTCATAGGAAGAGGACGAGGAGGAGGCATGGGCCGAGGTCAAGGTCAGATCATTTTTTATAAATGTGCACAACCAGGTCACTTGGAAAGGGACTGTCAGAACCCTTGTACCACTTGCAGTTACTGCAATTCATTTGAACATGTCATAGAATATTGTCCTGTGCTGTTAGCCAAACTTCAAGAAAGACGAGGAGGGAAACAACAAGTACAACTAATCACATCAGAATCTCACGGAGTAGATCCCAGAGTCACTGTTATCATTAGGGGATATGTTGCTATAGGAGAAGAAAGGGTGACTCCAGGGAAGACTACAGAACAATTAGGAGTCAGAAAAGCTGCGGAGAAGACACAAGAGTTTGATCCAAAGAGAGAGAAGAAAAAATTTGAAGAGGCAGGAACATAGTTTGGAAGAGATCAAACTTCTTCATCAAAGGAACAACCAGAAGTGAGAGAATGTGGAATGCCCTTGGAATTTGATCAATCTGCTTCGACTGGAGAGGGAAAAGAGGTAAGTAATCTCATGGAATTCTTATGCACTTGCATTAATTTAATTAAGGACAAAAAATCCATACAAGAGATACAAAATTTGATCAGAAAATATGAGCTAGGAAAGGTAGATCGTATACTGAATAGAACAGTGCATCAACTATCCAACAAGAGAAGGACAAAAAAATAACTACACCTTAATGCTCAAATTGGAGATTATGATATAGATTATGTGGTCCTCGACTTAGGATCAGAGGTCAATGTTATGATGAAGAAGACCTGGGCACTGATGGGAAAACCTAAGTTGATATATTCCCCCATTAGGCTTAGGATGGCCAATCAATAGGCTGTGAGCCCCTTCGAAAGATTGGAACATGTCCATGTTGACATTGATGGGGTTAGAACATTTGTAGACTTTGAGGTGATTGAGATAGTCGATGATAGCTGTCCTTACCCCATGCTATTAGGAATTGATTGGGATTTCAACAATTCTACTGTTGTTGACTTGAAGAAAAGAAGAATGACATTTGAAGGTGATGGCCTTAGGGTCATCACACCTTTGGATCTTGATGAAGGTCCTAGATACAGAAATCCCATCAGAGAAGAAGACCACGCATATATGTTGGAGAATATATACAAATTGACAACAAGACAATAGGATTACATTAATCTTACAACAGATGGGAATTTAAGCTGGCGAAGTGACAAAGCATGTTCATCAGACTCATAAGAAGCACTAGAGAACTAGCAGAATAAAATGTATGAAGTATCTACACAGAGATGTGCTAGACTAACCAAAGAAGTTCGTTGGATCGACACAATAGTAAGTAATTTATCCACATTTGATGGTTTGAATCACTTAGAAATGTTCTTATTGGAATTTGAAGAAACTGTCCTAGTACAACAAAGACTGTTGGCACCGGATGAGGCTTTGAAAGCTACTCCAACAAGATGGCGGGGAACACATAAAAGGAACATCGCGAACTGGATACAATGTCTCACTTTGATGACAACGCGATTTTAAGAACAAGTCGAAGGATGTGAATTTAGGTACACAGGTCAAAGCTGTCTGAAAGACCATGTGCGAGGTTGTGAGGAGGCATAGAAAAACATTCCTCAAGAGCAGTGGGTGCATAAATTCATCAATACTTTATATAGAATGCCTATCAACTAGTAACTTGAATCGAAACTACACCTCACCACTACAGATTGGAAAGGTATGACTCAGAATTTTGTAGCTAAATTTTTATTTGAAAGTCAACATCCTCTGGTAGATTAATATTTACAGATTTTAAGACAAAAAGTATTTGAGGAAGCACCTAGCCTCCCTATGGAGCAAGAAGAGGATGAACATACTGCACCTCTTCAGAAATTGAAAGGATGTTACAATATCAATGCTGATGAAGACGATGATCCTAGGAATGTGAACATCACAGAAATGATAGGACATAGAGACATAGAAGGGCCATGAGTCGAACTACCTTTTATTGGACAACCAATCAAAATCAAGAAAGTTAATATTGGAATGGAGCAAGCACCTAAGCTTGCCAATGTTGGAGATTACTGGGATGATGCCACTATTGATAAGATCACAGAGTTACTGCACGAATATTAGGACTTGTTTCCAACCAAGTTACTGATATGAAGGGAATTAAAGGGCCCATGGGAGAGATTAATATCCCCTTGAAACCAGATACAAGGCTAGTTAAAAAAATACCCTATAGATTGAACCCTAAATATAAGGAGAAAGTGAAGATTGAACTAGACAAAATGTTGGAAGCAGGAATCGTAGAACCTGTTGAAGAATCAGAGTGGATTAGCCCTATGGTGGTTCAGGATAAGAAAACAAGAGAGATAAGAATATGCGTAGATCTCAAGAAGCTGAATGATGCATGTCTACATGATCCATTCCCTACACCATTTACTGATGAAGTGTTAGATAACATGGGAGGACAGGAAGTCTACTCCTTCACTGATGGATTTTCAGGATACCATCAGATCAAGATTGCCAAGGAAGATCACCATAAGACCATGTTTGCAACAGAATGTGGATCCTACCAATACACAGTGATGCCTTTTAGATTGAAGAATGCACCAACCATATTTTCTAGGGTGGTGGTCGAAGCATTCAAGGAGTTTTTACATAAATTTCTGGAAGAATATTTTGATGATTCGACTATTTTTAGCTTATTGAAAAACCATATTGAATGCTTAAGACTCATGTTGGATAAGTGCAGGCAATGTCAAATTTCCCTGAATTTGAAGAAGTGCATCTTCTTTTCACCCTTTGGAGTGTTGTTAGGCCATATCATGTGTAAGTAGGGATTACTGGTAGATCCATCTAAGATTGCCATTATTGTCGATTTATCCCCTCCTACTTCAGTCAAACAACTGCGCACTGTACTGGGACATACTGGGTACTATATGAAATTCATTAAGGGCTATGCACAGATTACAACACCTATGGAGAAGCTTCTAAAGAAAGATTGTCAGTTTCAATGGACAGAAGAATGTCAGCATAGCTTCGACACATTGAAACATAAAATGGTTACTGTGATTCGGGTTTTTCCAGATTGGAACAAGGAATTTCATGTGCATGTCAATGCATCTTCTATTGCACTAGGAGCAGTGTTAGCACAACTAGGAAAAAGAGATATTAACCACCCGTTATCCTTTGCTAGCAAGATACTATCTACAACTGAGATAAATTACACCACCACCAAGAGAGCAGGGTTAGCCATGGTGTATGCACTGCAGAAGTTTCGTCACTACTTGTTAGGAGGACACTTTAAGATGTTCATTGATCACTCCGTGCTGAAATACCTAGTCAACAAGCCAGTGTTGGGGGGAAGGATATGCAGATGGATTTTGTTATTTTAGGAATATGATTTTGAAATTGTGGTAAAGCCAAGAAGGATGAACAAGGGACCCGAACACTTGTTTAGGTTGGAACATAGAGAGGAACTTACTAGCTTGGAGGATACACTACCAGATGCACAGTTGCTGGCCATTAGAAAAGTTGATGATCACTTCGCTGAGATAGTTCAGTTCCTATCAACAAGAATAACACCTCGCGAATACACAGTCATTCAGAAGAAACAACTGGTAGTGCGCGCTGTAGATTTTTCGCTTATAGCTTGACAACTATATAAGATGGGACCTGATGAGATCCTGAGAATATGTGTTATGGAGGCAGAATGACCACTGATTTTAGTAGAATATCATGAAGCCATCGCAGGAGGACACTACACAGAAGGTTCTTAGAGCTGGCCTCTGGTGGCCCACTTTACATAGAGATGCTAAAGAATACTACAGAGCCTGTGATGTATGCCAAAGAGTTGGGAAACCATCCAGATGAGATGAAATGCCGTTAGAACCCCAAATAGACTTACAAACATTTGAGAAATGGCCCATTGACTTCGTGGGACCTGTAAACCCACTAGGGAAGTGCACAAGAGCCAGATACATCATCAATGTGACAGAGTATTTGACCAGATGGGTAGAACCAAGAGCAGTTAAGGACTGTAGTGCAACTACAACTGCACGTTTCATATTTGATGATATCATAACTAGGTTTGGATGCCCAAAGATCCTCACGAGTGATCAAGGTACACATTTTATTAATAAGACTATTGAAGCCTTGACTCATGAATTTGAAGTTCACCATTAGAAGAGCACCCCATACCACCCGCAGATGGACAATTGTGGACAATTCAACAAGTAGAAAAAGCCACCTTTAGATGCCTTGGAGAATCTCATACGAAGGAGGGAAAGACAGGCTAGTGAAGCCATGAAAACGCGAGTCAAATTGACCTAGGGTTTTAGACACCTAGGGTTTTGGTATCTAGGGTTTTGACACCTAGGCTTCGGCCTAAGGCTGTCAGTGAGCTATTGTAATGTACAAATAAAGGTCAAGAGGACCTGCGATGGGTTAGAGACATGGATAGATTATGTATAATGATTGATTGTTGTTGTTACTGAGAGAGAAGTCTGTGTTGTAAGATCTTTAGCTGGGTGCGAAGATCAACCCTACAACTAGGTGCATAGGGAAGGGAGATAGAGAGAAGAGAGAAAGAGAGAGATATTCAAGCTAAGATCCCAGAAAGAACTATAAGATTTCACCTAATATATTATAAAGCACAGTTCTGTGGACGTAGCCCTAGGGAGAGGGTGAACCATGTATATCCTGTTGTTGTGTGTGATTGATGCCGTGCTCTTTACTTTGTTACTCTGATGATGTATTAGTATGTTAGATCTGATATATAACTGTGCGAAGTATGTTTATGCTTGGAAATAATAATATGATCTTTGTGTGTGGTTTCCTTGATTCCACTTGCATTTCCTCTGGTTGTAGACACCTGTGTCTTGCAACTCCCTATTGTTACTTCGGGTGAGATTGCATCTGCTTCGCAGGTGTTGCTTAAAGGGCCAGTAGTTAGGGGGCGCTGGTGCGCTATTAGAGCTGAACCCTGGGTCTGCCCCTGTGCCAACATTGACCTACCATGTTGATCACCGTGGTATGAGTGGATGCCACGTCAACCCCCATTACTCATGCATATGGGGCTATCCACATATGAACTTTCAAGAAGATTCTAGAAGGTCCAAAACCTTATCACAATTGAGGGTTGAGGAAGTTAAAACCCTACCCCAATATGGCTATTGAGCGATGTTAAATACTAGGATGCTATGAGTAGAAGGGGTTCCATTCTTTAGCATTGTATTTTTTCCATAGTTGAGAAGAGAACCTAGGAGTGGTATTTTGAGAGCATAAAATAGGAGGAGGAGGAGGAGGATTTTGTAGTAGTCATACAAGCCACAGTGTCAAATACAAATCCCCAAAGAGTGCCTCTTTATTTGTACTTACATTTGATGAGATGAGAGCACACCAACCTCACCTTATAGCTGGGTTTTCTCCTATATTGGGTTTCCCCAGGTTATATCTTGTTTTTATTTGTGGATGGTGTGTGAGATTTTATTTTTGTTCTCTATTTTCACATTTTGTCTATCTCATACATTTTAAGCAGAAAAATAGTAATTAATGAACATGATATCTAAAGGAAATTAACCTTCATAGTAAATATTTCAATATTTTATTAGATATGTTGTGGTAAACTATCAAGTGGAATATCCACGTCAATTTATAGATCATATTGGTATTAGAGCATGTTTTCTTAGGGTATTTGTGGAAATTTACAAGGATCCAAGACTCGGTTTAATAAGAAAGTCATAGAACCCTAGCCATGACTAACGGGTTTGTTCATAACAACACTCGAGATTTGTAT
Organism: Picea engelmannii; assembly: GCA_009831015.1. Lineage (NCBI taxonomy): Eukaryota > Viridiplantae > Streptophyta > Pinopsida > Pinales > Pinaceae > Picea > Picea engelmannii. The sequence goes on along the minus strand of ML790379.1, from coordinate 640,576 downwards.
GAGGAGAGATTTGTGAGACTAGAAGAGCAAGTCATTGAAATATTTTGCAATATGTCCCTCCTCATGGTGACTATAGCAAGCAAGCTCGAACCATTTGGAGAAGTTGGATGCTTGAACTCGAAGATTGGATTAGACGAGAAACTCGGGGATAATGAAGACCCAAAAAATGAGTCATAGAAAGAACCCAGGAAAAAGTAGCCAAGTTCCAGTACCATAAACCCTTCACAATCTTTATTCAAGATGGAATAAAAGGTGAACATAAAAAGCCATACCAATGTGAGACCAATGCATTAAAATTGAATCATTGGTTGCAACAACTAGAAGTTTATTTTAGCATTCACCATATAGATGAAGAACACAAGATATCATTTCCATAATGAAGTTAGAGGGTCATGCTTTAACTTGGTCGGAAATCCATATAGAAACACTTAGGCTGGAAGGTGATCCACTAGTAACTAGGTGGGAGCACTTCAAAACCCTCATCATGTCCTAATTATACCCTATCATTTATGCATAAGATCAATGGATATAGTGGCACTACTTCAAGTAGAAGAAAGGGTAGAGTGTATAGGAGTACACCACCGAGTTCAGAAAGATGGGCATCATGATAGGTATCTTTCCCAAGAACCCAAATGTACTCTTTGAGTATCTAGGGGGTCTACACATCCATTTATGAAAGTAAGTTATTTTTTTCAAGCCAATGATAGTGTATGATACATGTGTATAGGCACAATATCTGGAAAACATAGGCCATAAGAAAGAACAACCAAGTAGTTCCAAGTAGAAATAGAACTAGGAAGCTTCCAAGGAGGGGAAGAAGAAGTGGAAAGGGGGAAAGGATAAGAAGACAAAAGCCATTTCACATCAATGCAAGGATCCAAAAAACCATTGTAACCATTGAAATATTGATGGGAAAACTGAGAAAATGTGTTGGAAACTACATCCAGAGTTAAACCTGAAGAACCTCAAGAGGGATGCAAAGAAAAATAATCTTCTAGCCACAAATTCGAGCAATCTAGTTAAAATTAGATCTGATGTGGATGAGAATATTTTCTACACATCATTGCAAAAATAGTTGAATCTAAGTATCCTTCATCACCAAGAAGAGAAGGAGATGACCAAACTCTTCCACATCAAGATCCAGTTCAAGAATACCAAGATAGATGCCCTATTTGACTCTAGTTCACAAGCTAATATCATAGCAGTGGATTGGGTCAGAAAGATTGGATTGGAGATTCACGATCATCCTAGCCCATATCCATTGGGATGGGTAAACAAGGATGTAAATATCAAGGTAAGGAAACCGTGTGATATTAAATTTGTTGTAAGTGTTGATTTTATTGATGAAGTGGAATTGGATGTAGTACCCATTGATGTATGCGGAACACTATTTGAAATCCCCTATATGTATATGAGGGATGAAATATTCATGCAAAGAGCCAACCAATACTGACTAATCAAGGATGGGAAGTCCTACATCATCAATGTGCATAAAGGCAAGTCAAATATCTCACTGTAAGTGTTAACCAAGCCAAGAAGTTGATTAGTTCTAGTAAGAAATATGTTTTACTTTTATTAAGAGAAAATCAGACCGAGGATGAGTCGACAAGAGTAAAGGAATCCTCGGAGGGGTGTACTAAAGAGAAAAACAATTAGTTGTAGAAGTTTCTACATGCATACAAAGGAGTGTTCTAGGAGTCGAAAAGGCTACCACCCAAGAGGGAAGTGGAGCATAAAATACAGTTATTGCTAGAATCCCCATTGTTGAATACTGGGCTATATAGACAGTCCGTTCTAGAAGTAAATGAAGTGAAGAAGCAGTTGTAATAGATACTGGAGCAGGGTGTGATTTGATCAAACACCTCACCTTATGAGTCACCTATCATAATTGTACCAAATAAGGATGGGACTTGGCGAATGTGTATCTACTATAGAGAACTGAACATGATTACACTCATAAATAAGTACCCTCTTCCCATGATCAATAATCTATTAGGTCAATTGGAGCACACAAAATATTTCACCAACTTGTATCTCAAATTAGGATACCACCAGGTACACGTCAAGGAAGAAGACATTTGGAAGATTACCTTCAAGACAAGGCAAGGTTTTGTATGAATGGTTGGTCATGCCATTTGTTTATGTAATTCACTAGCAACATTTATGAGACTGATGAATGGTGTATTATTCTCATATATAGATTCATTTTCTATAGTACATTTGGATGATATATTTGTTATAGTTCTACTTTGAAGGAGCACAACTCACATCTCAAGTAGGTTCCAGAGACTTTGAAGAAGCACCAATTCTTGGCTAACCTCAAGAAATGTGAGTTTTCTTAGTTGTCTTTGGTGTATGTGATCGGTGGAGTGTAGCTCAAGATAGATTCCAAAAATATGGAGGCCATCATGAAATAGCCAGTTCCTACAAATGTCACAAAATTTAGGATTTTTGTTGGGGTAACATAGTACTTGTAGATGTTCATAGCTTCATTTTCAGTGGTAGTTGCACCACTCCACACCATAATAGCGAGTGGTAAGAGTTTCTAGTGGGGGAAGAATCAATAGAAGGCTTTCGATGAGATGAAAAGAAAGATTAGTCAAGCACCATTTCTCACATTATCAAACTTGAAAAATCCTTTTGAAGTGGAGATAGATGCAAGTGGGTATTCCATGGGAGAAATTTTGATGCAAGGAGGAAGGCCTGTATGCTATCATTATAAAATATTTCATGGGAAAATTCTCAACTACCCTACCTATGACAAGGAACTTTATGCCATGATTCAATATGTCAAGAAGCGAAAGCATTATATGATGGGAAAGGAGACCATCATCCACACAAATCACCAATTTCTATAGTATTTGTAGGTCCATAGTAAGCTACAACAAACCAACCATTAAAATTGGATGGGGTTTTAAAAAAAAATTCATCTAGTCATTAGTAAGAAGGGAAACACAAATAGGTTGACATACATGCTTTCAAGGCCACCCACATCCAAGATTATAGCTTTGGGAATTCTGTTTCACATGAAGCCTTTTACCCATGATGCATACAAAGAGGTATACACATAAGATGAGGACTTCGAGGATGTGTTTCAGTAGCTACATGGCCAAATTCATATATAATAAGATGATGGAAAGGATGACTATCATTTCTAGAATAGATTACTCTACAAGCTTGACAAGCTCTGTTTCCAAAAGTATTAATGATTGTAGCTTATCATAGAGGATCACACCTCTAAGGTTGCATAACATTTTGGTGTTGGGAAGACAATTTCCAACTAACAGAGGTATCTGTACTGGCCCATAATGCAAGAATATGTAGCATGGTATATTAGAGGATGTATACTTTATTGTACCATCAAGCCCAGTAATAGGAAGAAAGGTATATACCATCCCTTACCTATATCCACTAGACCTTAGAAAAACATTCCATGGATTTTGTGGGGGGTTTACCCCCATACATGCACATTTACTCAATAATGAATGTGGAGAATCTCAAACTATACAAGCCTTCCATGTTGGATTAGGAGGAGAAGCAAGTCATACCTTCCATGGAGAACTTAGCACTAGATGCTCAGGCAGAGTTGGTAGAGCACAAAATTTTGCAGAAGTGGTCCATAAGTACAAGATAGAGGAAGCATGATCTTTGGCAGATTGGGTTGTAAGGACAACTTCCAGGAAAAGAAAAGTGGTATTCCATGGAGAAGGTAGAGGAGAAATTTCCTCACCTCATTCAGTAAATATTTTGGGGACCAAAAGCCTCCCTAAATGGGGAGGTATGATCCAGATTGGATCGTTATATCATTTTTCATTTATCTCGATGTTTTTAGAGTGGAACAAATTGGAGGAATTAACTTGTAGGGTCATTTTAATGGCAGGTCCTAGTTTGGAAAATTGGGGTTTGAATCCTTTTGGAGCCATTGTGAGGCATCAAATGACATTTTTTTTTGGGGTAAAATTTTTATCAACTATAGTGAAGACCCCTTGATGCTAATATACACATTGAGACATTTCCAACGATGAAAAAAACGTGTCAATTGGAGCTCATATGCAAAATTTATGCCTCCCGCAAGTTGACCTACTATGTTGACTACCATGGTACGAGTAGATGCCATGTTAATCTCCATTACTCACTCATATGGGGCTAGCCATGTATGAACTTTCAAGAAGATTCTAGGAGGTCGAAAACCTTATCACAATTAAGGGTTGAGAAAGTCAAAACTCTACCCCTAGATGGCTATTAAGAAATTTTAAATACCAGGCTACTAGGAGGAGAAGGGGTTCCATTATTTAACATTGTATTTGTTCCAAACTTGAGAAGAGAACCTAGGAGTGGTATTTTGAGAGAAAAACATAGGAGGAGGAGGATTATGTAGCAACCATACAGGCCAGAATGTCAAAGACAACTATGACAAAGAGTGCCTCTTTCTTTGTACTTTCATTTGAATAAATGAGAGTAGAGCAACCTCACCTTATAGCTAGGTTTTCTCCCGTATTGGGTTTCCCAGGTTATATCTTATATTTATTTGTGGATGGTGTGTGAGTATTTATTTCTGTTCTCTATTTTTCACATTTCAACTATTTCATACATTTTAAGCAGAAAACCAATAATTAAAGAATTTGATATCTAAAGAAAATTAACCTTCATAGTAAAGATTTCAATATTGTATTAGATCTATGTTGACGAACTGTCCAATGGAATATTCACGACAATTTACAGATCAAGTGATGACACCAAAAAATGGTTACTCTTTCTTTAGCTCTTTTTTAGGCTCATTTTCTAGGTCTTCATTATCTTTTGATTTATCATCCGATCTAACTTTTGAATTAGAGCCACCAACCTCCCCAAAAGGTCCAAAATTGTTCTATAGAGATGCCATGAGGAGGGCCATGTTGCAGGAGATATTAATGACTTGTTCTTTTAGCTTAAAAAATCTCTCCTTTGTCTCATCCCAAGGGTTGTTATGATTGGAATCATTCACCATGACTAGGGTTTTGAGACTTCCTTCTTAATCCAATTCTTGGAAACTGTAACTTCCCACAAAATCCCAAAGAAAATTGCTCTAATACAAATATGATATGTAAACTACCATGAATATTCGAATGGAATCGTTCGTCACAATAGATCTTAAAATATTATAATATAATTTATTATGCAATTTATTAGCTTAGATCTCAAATTTAATATTACTAGCATAGTGCTCAAAATTTTGGAAATTACTAAAACTGAAATGAAAGAAACAAGCAAATCACAAAAGATCTTACAACATTATGAAATATTTTATTATCTACTTTATTACCTTAGATCTCAACTTTAATATTACTAGCATAGTGCTCAAAATTAGGAAAATAACTTAAACCAAAATGAAAGAAACAAGCAAATGAACACACCATCCACACAAATGAACACAAGATGTGACCTAGAAAACCCAATATGGGAGAAAAACCAACTAGAAGGTGAGGTCTATGCTCTGCTATTTTTTCTCAGTTATGAAATACAATCACAAAGAAATGAGCATTCACTATGGAGTTACCATTGAAATTGAGGCCTGAATGGATACAATAAAATCTTCTACCGCCTCTATTATGCTCCAATATCCCACTCCTGTATTCTCTGCTCAACTATGGAACAAGAACAATAACAAAAGAATAGAACCCCTTACTTTCTTAGCAGCCCAACATTTAACATAGCCTAATAGCTATCTAGGGTTAGGGTTTTTGCATGCCTCAACCCTCATTTAGTTTTAGTGTTTTTTACCCTCTAGAATATTCTTGAAAGTCCACATGTGATAAACCCCACATGTGTGAGTAATGGGTGTTGAAGTGGCATCCACTCGGTACCATGGTGGTTAACAAGGTATCTCAACTTGTGGGAGGCATAACTTCTACAAACTCTGATTATGGTGATTTTCACACCATTGGAATGTTTTTGGAGTGTAGAACAATGTTAAGGAGATAAGAGCTATGCTTAGAAAGTTATGACCCCAAAAAGTTCCATTTGATGCCTCAAACTAGCAATGGAAGTTTCTCGACCCCAAATCACCAAATTGGGACCTGCCCATAAAATGGACCTCATAAGCCAATTCCTCCAATTTTTTCCACCTAGAAATTACCAAGTTAGATGAAAAATTATATAATGATCCATTCTGGATCACTGGCGGTGTAGTTTCTAATTCTACATTCTTATTTGTTCTTCTTGATTTTTTTTTCCATTGCATGCTCTCCTCCACCCCACCTCTTTTTTCATGTTTTTTTTCTTTTCTTTTTTCTCATTATATGTTGTGGTTGTTTGCAGGGTAAATGGGCTCATGGAGGCACACAATCAAGTTTATTTATGCCTAATTAATCATGGATTTTCAATTAATAAGGGTGCCTCAAGGCATGGGTAAATGATGAGATGAAATTCCCTCTATGATGTGGTTTTGAGTAAAAGTTTTCTCAAGTACCTAGATGATGTTTTCTATTTTTCCAAGTACCCACAAG
>ML790379.1:609587-622143 GCA_009831015.1 Picea engelmannii | reverse complement strand
GAGAGATGATGTATGGTGAGTGATTGTTGTTATTGTTGAGAGATAAGTATTGTGTGGTGAGAGAAGTCTATGTTGTAAGATCTTCAGCTAGGTGCGAAGATCAACCTTGAAGTTGGGTGCGCAGGGAGGGGAGAGAAGAGAAAGAAAGAGAGAGATCTGCAAGCTTAGTTCAGATAGAACTGTATGCTTTCATATAATATATTATAAAGCGCAGTTCTGTGGACGTAGCCCTAGGGAGAGGGTGAACCACGTATATCCTATTGTTATGTGTGATTGATGTTGTGTTCTTTTGATGTCTGATATATTGTTAATGCAATATTGTGTTAAATCTAAGATATAGTTCACGTAGTAGGCTTAAGAAAGATAAAGAATAACTAGATTTGTGTGAGTGTGTTGCCTTGGATCCTCTTTGCATTTCCTCTAGTTGTAGACACCTGTGTCCTGCAACCCCCCCTATAGCTACTTCGGGTGAGACTGCATCTGCTTTGAAGGTGTTTCCGAAAGGGCCAGTAGTTAGGGCTCGTTGGTGCGCTGTTAGAATTGAACTCTGGGTTTGCCCCAGTGCCAACAAATGGTTTTGTTGCTGGGACCAGAATCTTCTTGAGGAAATGTCAAGGTGGTTTCCATCGAAGACAAAGATTCAGAAGTGGATAGAAGAACAAGAGAAGGACTTTGCTGAAGCTCAGAATAAGAACCCTAATATTAGTACAGAGGATTGGTTGGGAAGGTATATCTTTACTGATATACACAAGATTTTCTTTGGAGGAATTCATAAGGAGCTATACGAGTGTCTACTAGATTAGCAGATACCCAGTTTGAGATTAGACTCAGACCGCCTATAGTTTGGACGTCGACGCTGATCAAGAAGGTCAAGAGGGTTGATAACGCCATGTCAAGAGAAGTAGATCACTGGTTTGATAGTACCATTGGAGGGTATATCATTGAGTTTTCTATTGATAGAGTAGAATCATATAGCCAAGCAGAGAGATATTTCTTTAAGGGACCGAGAGGGAAATTTTTACACTTCTTGAAGTTGAAGATCAAGATGCTATTTCATGAGAAGAACATCCCGAAGATACAGTAGTGGGTTAGATTGAAAAAGATAATGTTCAAGAATTCATACAACGACAACAACATAGAGGTCGGACACACGCGCAATGGTAAAACTTTCATAAAAGTTCCTCTGGTGGACTTGTTTGAGCAGAATCACGAACCACTGGTACAGGAAGAAGGGTTCTACAGTAGAGAAGAAGAAGAACTACTAAACGAGGAACATTCAAAGTCCACTATGGAAGAAGAAGGAAAGACTGAAGAACCTCGTCGAGAAGAGTCAGAAACTTCAGGAACTGTGCAGACTGTTGAAGTAAGTACCGTTACACCTCTTGTTGTTTTAACAACATTAAGTAACCAGAGTAACCTAAGTTATCAGAACACTCAGAGAACTGGTACAAGCGGTTCAGTGCATACTTAGTCAGGAACCCTAAGAAGATCTATGGCAGATGAGATGAGGTTACCCACCTTTAGGGGAGATGAATTTGAAGATCCTGATCAACATTGGTTCTTATGCAAAGCTTTATGGAGTATTAAGAATGTCACCGATGAAGTTGTTAAGAGAGATCGGTTTAGTACTACCCTAAGAGACCGCGCATTGAGATGGTACATGAAGTTCGTCCAAGGAGTTGTCCAGCAAAAACCACTAAACGAGATCAAGAATGTGTTGATTGCATAATTCAAGAAACCCAAGTCGGAGTCGCAGTGCATCACAAAGTTGAAATAAATCAAACAGAAAGTAGCAGAACCTGTTTTAGAGTTTGATCATAGATTTAGGACCTTGACAGGTCATTTGAGTTTTCAGATTCTGGATGAACAAAATAAAAAATGGTTCATTGCTGCCCTCTTACCACACATCAAAGTCCCTCTGATGCAATAGAAGATCGCTTCGCAAGATGAGGCACCGAAGATTGCCATGAAACTATAATCAACCCCTATGGGAGAGTCCAGTTCAGGTATGAGTCAAATTTTGAGTCAGCTAACTAGCTTATCATTGCAGGTCGAAGATATGAAAAAGGATAAGGGAAAAGATAAAAGAGAATATATTTGGTGTATCAAATGAAAATCAGAAGGTCATGATAAGAAGCACTGTCCTCTATTCCATGAGTACTTGGCTTCAGGAGCCCCAAGCCCTTTGAAGCAGGTTACTTTACCTTGGTGCGAGGTATGTAGAAATAGACATCACCCTAGAGAATGCTATTACATGCAAGAATATGTCCAGACACCTACCAACCTTTGCTGCACATTCTGTAAATATGTGGGGCATGATGAGAAATATTGTAGGGCTTATGACCTCTTGCATGAAAGATCAAGAGACACACATAGAATTCAAGGCGAAGTACAACAAGAAGGATATACTATGCAGTTTAACTCCCTAGGAAGAGGAAACTTCAACCCTCGTGGCGTATTCAGAGGAAGAGGATGAGGAGGAGGCATGGGATGAGGTCGAGGACAGATCATTTGTTATAACTGCGCACAACCAGGTCACTTGGCAAGGGACTGTCAGAACCCTTGTACCACTTGCAGTTACTACAACTCGTTTGACCGTGTCATAGAAGATTGTCCTGTGTTGTTAGCCAAGCTTTAGGAAAGATGAGGAGGGAACCAACAAGTACAACTAATCTTAGCATAACCTAGCAGAGTGGATCCTAGAGTCACCATTATCACTAGAGGAGGCGCTGCTAAAAGAGAAGACAGGGTGACTCCAGGGAAGATTACAGAAGAATCAGGAGTTAGAAGAGCTGAGGAGAAGACACAAGAGTTTGATCAAAATAAAGAGAAGCAGACATTTGAAGAGGCAAGAAAAGAGTTTGGAAGAGATCATGCTTCTTCATCAAAGGTACAACCGGAAGTGAGAGAATGTGGAATGCCCCTAGCCTTTGATCAGTCTGCTTTGCTCGAAGAAGGAAACGAGGTAAGCAAACTTATGAAATTCTTATGTACTTGCGTTTATTTGATTAAGGATGAAAAATCCATCCAATAACTACACAATTTGATCAGATAGTATGAGATAGGAAGGGAAGATCCTCTACTGAATAAATCGGTACATCAACTATCCAAAAAGAGAAGGAAAAGTAAGGAACTACACCTTAATTACCGAATTGGAGATTATGATATAGATTATGTGGTCCTCGACTTAGGGTCGGAGGTCAATGTTATGACAAAGCAGACCTGGGCACTGATGGGAAAACCTAAGCTGATCTATTCCCCTATTAGGCTTAGGATGGCTAATCAGCAGGAAGTAAGCCCCTTTGGTAGGCTGGAGCATGTCCTTGTGGACATCGAAGGGGTAAGAACATTTGTGGACTTCGAGGTGATTGAGATAGTTGATGATAGCTGTCCTTATCCTACACTGTTAGGAATTGATTGGGCTTTCAACAATTCCACTGTTGTTGACTTAAAGAAAAGAATAATGACATTTGAAGGTGATGGCCTTAGGGTCATTGCACCTCTGGATCTTGATGAAGGTCGAAGATACATATAACCCATCAAAGAAGAAGACCGCACATATGAGCTAGAGAATATATATAAATTGATAGCAAGACAACAAGATTACATTAACCCTACAACAGATGGGAATTTGAGTTGGCGAAGTGACAACGAATGCTCATCGGACTCATAAGAAGCACTAGAGAACTGGCAAAACAAAATGTAAGAAGTTTATGCATGGAGATGTGCCAGATTGACCAAGGAAGTTCACTGGATTGGCACAGAAGTAAGTAACTTGCTCACATTTGATGGTTTAAATCACTTAGAAATGTTCTTACTGGAATTTGAAGAAGTTGTACCAGTACAACAGATATTGTTGGCACTGGACAAGGCTTTGAAATCTACTCCAGCAAGATGGTGGGGACACATAAAAAGAACATCACGGACTGGATATGATGTCGCACTTTGATGACAACGCGATTTTCAGACAACATTGAAGGATTCGAAGTTAGATACACAGGTCAAAGCTGTCCAAAGGACAATGTGCGAGGTTGTGAGGAGGCATGGAATAACATTCCTTAAGAATAATGGGTTCATAAATTCATCAATACTCTAGACACCACGCCTATCAATTGGTATCTTCAAGCAGAACTACGTCTCACCACTTCAAATTGGTACGGTATGACTTAGAACTTTATAGCTACCTTTTCATTTAAAATCCAGTACCCTTCAGTAGATCAAGCTCTACAAGTTGTCAGATAGAAAATCTTTGAGGAGGCACCTAGCCTCCCTGTGGAGCAAGAAGAGGATGAATGGACTGCACCTCTTCAAAAACTGCAAATATGTTACAATATCAATGCTGATGAAGACAATGATCCTAGGAATGCGAATATCATAGAAACGAAAGGAAAAAGAGACGTAGAAGGACTAGGAGTTGAACTACCTTTCATTGGACAACCGATCAAAATCAAGAAAGTTAATATTGGAATAGAGGAAGCACCTAAGCTTGCTAATGTTGGGGATTACTGGGATGATGCCACCATTGATAAGACCACAGAATTATTGCATGAATATCAAGACTTGTTCCCAACCAAGTTCACTGATATGAAGGGAATAAAAGGGCCCATGGGAGAGATGAAGATCCCCTTGAAACCAGATGCAAGGCTAGTCACGTAGAGACCCTACAGATTGAATCCCAAATATAAGGAGAAAGTGAAGATTGAATTAGACAGAATGTTGGAAGTAGGAATCATAGAACCTGTTGAAGAGTCAGAGTGGATTAGGCCTATGGTGGTACAAGATAAGAAGACATGAGAGATAAGGATCTGTGTAGACCTCAGGATTCTGAATCATGCCTATTTTCATGACCCATTCCCTACATCGTTTACATACAAAGTGTTAGATAATGTAGGAGGACATGAGGTATATTCCTTTACAGATGGATTTTCAGGTTATCACCAGATTAGGATTGCCAAGGAATATCACCATACGAACACATTTGCAATAGAATGGGGTTCCTACCAGTATACAATGTTACCTTTCAGATTGAATAATGCACCAACCATCTTTTCCAGGGTGGTGGTCGAAGCATTCAAGGAGTTTTTACATAAATTATTGGAAGCCTATTTTGATGATTGGACTGTTTTTAGCTTATTACAAAATCATATTGAATTTTTAAGACTAATGTTGGATAAGTGCAGGAAATGTAAGATTTCTCTGAATCTGAAGAAGTGCATCTTCTTTTCACCCTTTGGAGTGCTGCCGGGCCATATTGTGTGTAAGAAGGGGTTTCTAGTAGATCCGTCCAAGATTTCCATTATTGTTGATCTACCTCCTCCTACTTCAGTTAGACAGCTGCACACTGTGCTGGGACATACTGGATACTACAAGAAGTTCATTAAGGGCTATGCACAGATTACAACACCTATGGAGAAGCTTCTGAGAAAATATTGTCAGTTTCAATGGACATAAGAATGTTAACAGAGCTTCGACACACTGAAACAAAAAATGGTTACTACGCCTATTCTGGTTTTCCCAGATTGGAGCAAGAAATTTCATGTGCATGTCGATGCATCTTCTATTGCACTAGGAGCATTGTTAGCACAACCAGGAGCATGAGATATTGACCACCTGTTATCCTTTGCTAGCAGGAAGTTCTCAACAACTGAGATAAATTACACCAACACTGAGAGAGAAGGTTTAGCCATGGTGTACGCGCTGCAGAAGTTTTGTCACTACTTGTTGGGAGGCCACTTTAAGATGTTCATTGATCACTCCGCATTGAAATACCTAGTTAACAAGCTAGTGTTGGGGGGAAGAATATGCAGATGGCTACTTTTATTCCAAGAATATGATTTTGAGATTGTGGTCAAGCTAGGGAGAATGAACACGGGACCTGATCATTTGTCTAGGTTAGAGCATGGAGATGAACCTACTAGTTTGGAGGATACACTACCAGATGCATAGTTGTTGGCCATTAGAAATATCGATGATCACTTCGCTGAGATAGTCTAGTTCTTGTCAACAGGAATGACACCTAGTGAATATACAATCATCCAGAAGAAACAACTGGTAGTGCACGTTGTAGATTTTTCACATATAACTAGACAACTATACAAGATGGGACTTGATGAGATCCTAAGGAGATGCGTTATGGAGGTAGAGAGGCCACTGATTTTAGCAGAAGCACATGAAGGCATCGTAGGAGGACACTACGCAGGGAAATAAACAACATAGAAGGTTCTTAGGGTTGGCCTTTGGTGGCCTACTTTACATAAAGATGCCAAGGAATACTATAAAGCCCGCGATGTATGCCAAAGAGTTGGGAAGCCTTCCCGAAGAGATGGGATGCCTTTAGCACCACAACTGACTTTGTAGGGCAATTGATTTCGTGGGACCTATAAACCCACCAGGGAAGCACACAGGAGCTAGATACATCATCATTGCGACAAAGTATTTGATAAGATGGCCATAAGCAAGAGTAATTAAGGACTGTAGTGCAACTACAACTACGCGATTTATATTTGAGGATATCATAACCAGGTTTGGATGCCCAAAGACCCTGATGAGCGATCAAGGGACACACTTTATTAATAAGACTATTGAAGCTTTGAATCAGGAATTTGACGTCCGCCATCAGAAGAATACTCCTTACCATCCACAAGTGAATGGGATGGTAGAAGTTTTCAACAAGATCTTGGAGACAACGCTGACAAAGATTTGCAGTGTGAACATGGATGGCTGAGATTTGAGAGTACCAGCAGTACTATGGGCCTATAGAACTACTTGCAAGAAGCTAACAATGAAGACTACCTTTAAGTTGGTGTATGGCCTAGAAGCAGTTGTCCCTATGGAATATTTGGTTCTTAGTCTCAAAATTGCAGCATTCACAGATATGGATGACAGTGGCACTATTCAAGAGAGGCTTGCACAGTTGGTAGAACTAGAAGAAGATCGATTTGTTGAAGGATTCCATCAGCAGGTACATAAGGAACGAGAAAAGACCTATCATGATAGGCACATCAAGAAGAAAGCCTTCAAGCAAGGAGATTTGGTATTGGTATACGACAACAAGTTCATTAAGCATCTAGGGAAGTTCAGGACACATTGGCTTGGGCCATATGAGGTTGTTTACGTTACAGAAGGAGGAGCTGCGCAGTTGAAAACTTTGAATGGAGAATGGAAGGAAGGTTTGGTGAATGGGAGCTGGTTGAAATTGTACTATGACAACCAGTTGCCTCGCAGCTCCTAGTAGGAGCATGAGAAAAATGGTCTAGGTACTAGGTGAAGTTCAAACTAGGTACTAGACACAAAAAATATAGTCTGCACAAGAAAAGAAGGGTGGGATGGAGCAGAAAACACAGTCTGCCCCGCGTAGTCTGAAGACGAAGAAAAACAAAAGGTTTAGACCTGAAGTGCCTCAGGACGAATCACATGTGAGTGTTGGGGGCCTGTTGGCCCTTGGTTATAGAAGGTTGCGAAGATTAAGGAAAGAAGCACAAAGTGTGAACTACGCGGAAGACAAGTTGACTAAGATTGGGTTGAAGTGACCAAAAGAGAAGAAAAGACGGAGCGAAGTAAGAGAAAGCAAGCCGTTGGATGGGGAGAGTGAGGAAGATGGATCAACAAGGAATATGGATTGTGGATGACTCAACAAGCGGAAAAAGCCACCAATAGATGCTTTGGAGCACCTTGCAAGAAAGAAGGAAAGACAGGCTGACACAGCCCTCAAAACGCGGGTCAAGTTGACCTAGGGTTTTAGACACCTAAGGTTTTGGTATTTAGGTTTTTGACACCTAGGTTTCGGCCTAAGGATGTCCGAGAATCATTGTAATGTATAAATAAAGGTCAATAGGAGAATCATTGTAATGTATAAATAAAGGTCAATATGTATGGTGAGTGATTGTTGTTATTGTTGAGAGAGAAGTGTTGTGTGGTGAGAGAAGTTTGTGTTGTAAGATCTTCAGCTGGGTGTGAAGATCAACCCTACAGCCGAGTGTGCAGGGAGGGGAGAGAGGAGAAGAGAAAGAAAAAGAGATCTGCAAGCTTAGTGCAGATAGAATTGTATGCTTTCATCTAATATATTATAAAGCACAGTTCTATGGACGTATCCCTAGGGAGAGGGTGAACCCCGTATATCTTGTTGTTATGTGTGATTGATGTTGTGTTCTTCTGATGTTTGATATATTGTTAATGCAATATTGTGTTAGATCTGAGATATAGTTTGCGCAATAGGCTTAAGAAAGATAAAGAATAACTAGATCTGTGTGAGCATGTTGCCCTGAATCCTCTTTGCATTTCCTCTGGTTGTAGACACTTGTGTCCTGCAACCCCCCCTATAGCTACTTCGGGTGAGACTGCATCTGCTTTGCAGGTGTTGCCGAAAGGGTCAGTAGTTAGGGCTTGTTGGTGCGCTGTTAGAACTGAACCCTGAGTCTTCCCCAGTGCCAACACCCCTCCTCATTCGCTCCCTCCCTCAATGTGTTGAATTCTAATGAAGACATTCCGAAGAAAATGCATGAGTTCAAGAAATGAAGCATGTGCAGAGAAGGAGATTCTAAGCATATTTTCTCTCATCCTTTCTCAATCAGCAAATTTGTGGGTTCTTGGTTTTGCTGTATGATGCAAGGAGCCACAAAATAAGTAGACATGATATGCAACCAATATCCCTTTTGAATAAATATTATCTATGTATGATCGAAAACACTAACATTGACATCGACAACCTTTCTCTCCCAACATTAGTCATCATCCCAGTCTAACAAATCAGATGAAGGTCTATGTTTTACCTCAAGACGCCATGCACCGGGTAAGATTTTTTTAATTTGAAGTCACTTCTCTCATTTATTAAACTTATAGAGTTTAACTTCCTTGAACCCTTGACAACTAGAGAAGTAAGAGAAATAGAAACCGAGGAGTCACATCCTTCCTTGCATATCACTGATCCACAAACATCAACAAGGGCCTATATAAATTCAATGCCAAGCACTGGTCCATTCACTGTGATGGTGAAAGTTGAAGACCAGAATCATGTTCTGCTGTTGTGGTTAGTGGGGATATTTGATATTCATCTGGTTGAACCTCAAGCAGGAGTTTCTCAAATCATCAATCCTCTTTACTGGAGGCTTAACATTTGCTTTCCAGAATAGCCAGCTCTCATTGATTTAAAGGAACCATAAATATTATAATGTTTTGCTTTCATCTCTGGGATTGAAGCCATATAAATTATAGAATGAGTATGAACCTGAAAGATAAGGATTGGTGCAGATGAATAGCGAGATTGACAGCCATTCCCTCTATCTCTTCATCCTCTGCCTCGCTGCCAGGTATATTGGTCTCTTTCTTCCCAACACTGCCTAATGGATCGACTAAGAAGGCCACACTACTGCTGGGTATGCCGAATGAGTTGTTACTGTGCTCGCCGTTCTCATGGTTGCCGACGAATTCGATAAAATTTCTCTTAAGTGCTCCGATGGATTCAGATCATTTCCCTTGAACTTCCTTTTATCTCTGCCGATGGAGACTACTGGATTTCGGAGCACTTGGTCTCATATCCTCCGATTGACTTCGGCAAAGTTTCCTTCATCACCTCCGACGGATTCAGAGCTCTTCCTTTCAAGTCTTCCAATGATTTTCGGCGAAGTTCTCTGCTGATGTTAGCATTTCTGGTTATGCCAAAAAGACATAATTAATGCTTTTTTAACCTTATTTAATCTTAAATCCTAATGTGATGACTATGCATTGAAGATGCTGGCATATTCATAGTCATCCTCCAAAATCAATGGATCAGATTTATTATTCATAACTTTCTTGCATTTAGCAAGGCATCCATTAACATGTTTACTTTTTAACATTTACGTAATCACATTAAAAAATTACTCTTCAGATATATAATTGCCACGTTTCGGCCAGCCACTTTGCAACTATGCTAATTAGTAACTCTGATGGTTTTGGCAACCTCCAAATTAACTTTTACCGACGGTTAATCTCCTTTCATATTTTCTTTTGCATATATTAATATTTAAATAATATGAATTCCATATAAAATAAAAATGATTTAAATTCAATATATATTAAACCTTGAAATTACTCAATATTAACCAATCTTTACCCAAAGTAACTTTAAGGATGCGAGAATCTAAGGATGCGGACCTGTGCTGACGTTGTTTGAAGGAGATTTTCAAGACTCATAAACCGCTCGTATGACATAGGATTTGAGTATCTTATTTTGTGCTGCGAAGAACGCGGAGAGACGCTCTTGGAAACCCTACTAACTTTTCCATACAAACATCTCACCTGCATAACGACCGACACAACAAATTGGGGGCGAGAACCCTAGGCAATCCGTTTTGGTACTTTCGGGTCTAAGTTGCGTTGGAATCTTAATGCAGAAAATCATATGAATATATCATCTTAGGGTGAAATTTTTCCTTTGATGGATGCCGAAAATTGCGCTTAAAGGCGTTTTTTAATTTAATAAAAGTTCAGGTTTCGCTTTCAACGTCATCCAAATTTAATTTTGTCAGTTTATGTACCATCTGTGCTATATATGATTTGAATTCAACCATCAAAGTTGAGGTAAAGTGTAGGTAGCACAAAGTTAAAAATATTCCAAAACAAGCAATTGACGTTTGGTGCGCTTAGCACTATGTAAGAGCTAGGATGACCAATTTTCCTTCAAGATACATTTTAGAGCTAGTGCAAGACCAATAGGTGATGTGGTTGACCCATCAGATGCTAAATGATGTTTTCACAATCAAGACCTAGCCATAGACTCAAGAAATGCAAAGTAAACAAGATGGTACGGTACGTGAACATGAGCTATTGTTGATATAGACAAACTCGATTACAAATGTAATCATGAAGTAGGTTAGGCGTGGTAGACATTGGTTATCAATTATACATCTAGGCATGGAGAGATTAGTCACCATAAATGTTTGGGAGATTGACTGACAAGTGTAGCAAGAAGGGTCCGAGTTGGAGGAGGATGAGATAGGCCTCAAGGCGAAGGTGAACCTTGTTGACTGAGTCAACTTTGGCGAGAAGAGGAAGATCATCATCGATGTGCTTGGTGGCGATGAGGGGTCGACACTCTTTCGTTGACACATCAGGGACACGCGAGGGAAACTTATCAACAAGTAGTGCATAGGTGAAGAAGAAACAAACCTCATCAATATGGAGTGTATTAAAGCGAAAGGGATGAGCACTTCCAATATGCGATGCATCGACAAAAGTGGAAGGAAGCCAACCTGTGAAAGGTGTGAGTGCGGAAAAGATAATTGCATGGACACTAATGATGTGTCAACGTTGATCACATGAACTTCGCCAATGAACAAACTGTGTGGTGAGGTTTAGCAGAAGCACGTCGACACGTTAGTTAAGCTTGAAGGATGGTGACCGATGTACTGACGAGGAAATCAATGGTGTGTCAATGTGAAGATGGAAGAATGATGTGTGTGTTGGTACATTATGTATCAACATAGGAAGAGGGCACTCACCAAAGAGAGGATTGACAGGTCGAGGTGGTATGAGGAGGAATTGGAAGTGGTAAGGTGGGTAAAGCAAGAGGAAAATTTAGGATTAGTTGTTCACACGAGAGAGAGAGTGCGGGGGTCCTAGTAGGAATAATTGGAGGGGGGGCCAATTTCTTGTATTAAAGAGATGCTAAGATTTTTTTTTTTGAGGTTGTTGTGCGTGTACAACATATTCATATCCATTACTAATCTCTTGTGCTAATGATTCACTGTCCATAAGCTTTAATTCATTGTTTATTGTTCATTGTTTTAATCCCTCGTTACAATAGTTTATTTGTTGTAGCATTAGTTCCATTTTCATGAAGGTTTGATTTATCTTTAACACTTAGAAATGATTTTGTTGATGGGAGTAAGGATTGAAGAGTGAACTGAGTACTTTTGCAAGTGTTTAAGCCACCCAAGGGAGTAGGTTAAAAACACTACAACCTAAGCCTCCTACCTGTGAGACACTAATGGATAAACTAAACAAATCTGAGTGAGTTGTGTGCTTGTGTGATTGGAATTTCTTCTTTAACCAACAAAATACAGAAGTGAAAAGAGAACTATTGTGTGGGTGATCCGAAAGGATCTTTTATACAATGTTGGTTGAGTTATTATGCATGTGTTAATTAACCATTTAGGAAGATGAATGAAAGAGGAAGAATTATAAAGTAAACATGATAGCCATAAAGAAATGCACAGATCTGAACATAAGCATGAGAACAATGAACCATAAAACACCAAAGTGATAACGGAGTTCGACAATCTCACCTACGTCTCCGAGCCTTTGTCTCAGTGGGTGAGTGTAACACCCTGTTTCCCCCGGATTGTAAATATAATTGAACTGGCCAAGGACTATGGCAAAACTCATAAGTATGAATATGAGATGTAAATGGATCCGCAGGAAGAGGTCAATAAATGTAAATAACAGTTTGAATTATTGCAGAACTGCTGAGAGGGGATGTGCGGAAAAGAGACCACGATGGTGGTGGAGGGCACCTTGAAAAAGGGGCGTTAACTTCTATCAAGAATGGAATACCGTATTTGGACTCCACTGGCCCGGA
>ML790379.1:547306-588604 GCA_009831015.1 Picea engelmannii | reverse complement strand
AGGAGTGTGAGAGGGAATATGAAACCCTCAATAATTTCAAAGGGATCATAACATTCCAATGGTTCCTATCCTATAAAAATCCTAGTTGGAACAAGAAGAAGATTGCATGTTGGCTCAAGAAGAGGGAGGAAATTAGAGCAACCCTTTGGGGTAACCCCACGCCCATTAGAAACCCCACACCCATTAGGAGCATACAACTTTGCTACAGTTGCGAGGTGCCTTGGGAACCAGATCATAGGTGTAGGGGTAAGGGTAAGAAGCACACTATTGAGGCGCACCATGACAGTGACGATGGGGTGTGTGTGGATGGAGTGACATATGTTGATTCAGAGTAGTCGGATGATGATAGTGACTCTTTCACAGGGGCTAGTCAGCACACTATTGAGGCGCACCATGATAGTGATGATGGGGTGTGTGTGGATGGAGCGACAGATGTTGATTCAGAGCAGTTGGATGATGACAGTGACTCTTGCACAGGGGCTAGTGATAGTGACTCTACCTCAGAGGATAATGATGATGACTCTTGCACAGGGGCTAGTGATGCTTGCACGCTTGAGGAGGATGATGACCCTTGTGTAGTGGATAGGCAGCTGGATGGACAGGATGATAGCACTAGTGTCTCAACAGACATATCACATACCATTGATGACCTTATGCCTCAGTAGAGTGGTGACACTGGTGAGGAGTCACATGTGTTAGCACTTAGAGATGATGAGCTACCTATGAGGGTCGTGACACATTTGTCACCCTTTCAAACACCCATGATATCCACGTCACATGAGGAGATCAGTGACACGTCAGATGTGATGGATGAGCCTATTGTGAGGGTTTCACACCATGGACATGTAGATTGACCGATCCAGGAGGAGATACAGGGAGTACAGATAGGGGACCTTACACATACAGATCAACTAGAGGAGATTGAGTCACATTTATTAGAGACTCCATTAGTTGAGCATATTGCAGAGGTTGATAGGTTGATGGAGCACTTACTTCCAGGATCGGCCTGCAGTGTTGAGGATGCACTCTTTAGTAGTCAGGATGACCATAGCATGTGTTTGGACACAACTATATGGGATCCAGGCGTAGATGATAGTAGCAGGTTGAGTGCATAGGAGGATACAGCTGCTCACACTGGATACAGTATGACTCATAGGGAGCTAGTAGTTGAGGATGATGTGCAGTCACATATGGGCAGACCTAGTGGCACTGTAGATAGCAGGTAGTCCAACACTTTATCTTCTGTAGAGAGTGTTGTTAGCGATGGAACTAGCAGTGAGAGGCATGAGGGGGTACCTCAGCATGACCATGATCAGGAGCCACACCACTTAGCAACACAGTTGAGATCCAGTGAGGCTATGATCATGGCAACCGCCAGGCACATTGATGACATGCAGGCATTGATGGACGATTGTTGTTGGAGGGCATCCATGGCACATGATAGCCTAGATGAGGCATTTTCCATAGATGACTTTCACACTCTCTTAGAGAGAATGTTTGTGATGAGGTTAGACTTCCAGTAGTTGTTGACAGACAGGGACTACCTACTAGTGATGAGCGAGATGTATTACCGAGCCTTGAGGGAGAAGGTGTTAGAGATGGTCTGACTCACTCAGGAGTTGGAGAGCACTCGAGGATTCTTGGGAGGCACACAAACAAACCCTCAAGAATCAGAGTCTAGATTAGATGAGTCTCTTGAGGAGATTCGTTAGAGATTCACTTCATTTGTCCTAGTGGACACTCAGATTTATCATTCGGTCACATTGCTAGGAGATGTTGATGATCTAGTAGGGAAGCATCAGATGATGGATGACACTTCCATTTGTCTTCCGAGAGCGGTTGGCCTCTATGTAGAGGTTGATCCAGTAGTACGCCCAGGATCTATGAGACAACATGAGTCTATGGGGGGCAACATGGGTATGCCAGAGCATACAGTGATGAGTGATAGCTCACAAAGACATGCCGAGATGTACGGTGGGATTCAGAGGGGTATAGTGCCTTGCAAGGAGGAGACACACCTAGGGGAGCATGCAGGTGTCACTCCTTTGTAGCAACACCTAGTTATGAGAGATAACTTTCACCATTTCAGCAGTTGCATGGGAGATGAGAGATGGAGGTTGGTTGAGCAACAGTTGGAGGAGTTATTTCCAGTTGTACTGGATGGTGGAGATTCGGTGATGACTACAGGCGAGCAATTATCATGGATACTGATGGACGAGCTTCTGGTAAAATCCTTGGGATTGACCAAAGCATGTGATGCCTTCCAGTCCTACAGTCAGCTGCTGATGTTTCTATTAGCCTATCCTAGCACTTTTATCATAGACAACAACATGAGGAGGGATAGGCTGTGGTTGAGGGCATGGAGAGTGAGTAGGCCGAGACTACATGACATGAGTACTTTTACGACATATAGCAGGTCAGAGGTGGACTGTGTTAGGCAGATAGTTGAGACTTGGTATGTGACAATGAGCATCATAGACCAGGTGAGGACAGATGAGCGTAGAGGGCTTCAGACAATGATCAATCCAACATAGGAGCAGCCAGAGGAGACTGGAAGTGATGAACTTCCAACTTTACCATGGGATCCGAGTGTTCATTTGGCTCGCAGGATGTCTAACTACATGGTGACCCAGGGTGCACCAGAGAGTCACACACTCCACCTTGGTTTGGTTTGGCGTGGGTCTATAGGTACTTGTCTTATGGGGTGAGATCTTTTCTTCCACTTGATCATCATGATAGGGCATGTAGATGTTTGGATAGGTACTTCTGCTACAAAGGTATCTTCACTGATACAGTTTCTGGGCAACAAGTCGAATGGTCACAGGTATTTTAGCAGGAGGACCCAGGAGAGGAGGGTTCAGAATGTATGCAGAGGGAAGACACGCATGGTCGAAGTAGTGCAGTGTCAACATGAGGATCTTCGACAGAGGTAAGCATGGGACCCAAGGATTGCAGGATTGAGCAGTTCATTGGCCGACAGGGGAGAGTGGACCATTGCAGGGGAAAGTTATTCTAACTTTCCATTTAGCGTCAGTGTTGAGGGGAGCACAACGCTTGAGGGTGTCTCATGGAGGTTTTGCATCACCTCATTCTGGCATCAGTATGTGCAGTTGATGGAGGCCATGTGGATCTTGGTAGAGACTAGGAGGATGGACTCACTCCGAGGTGAGGCCATGTGTCAGGTACAGGAGACTCACAGAGTTGGTGTATTTCAGGATTATGTGTCCCAGGGGCTAGTAGTTCATGACTTGATATGGGACCCAGGGGGCAACATGTGTGTTTGTTCATCTTCTGATGGGTTCTACTATACAACCCACAGGTGGACATGGGATCCTGGTATTTTATTTGAGATGATTTGGTTATTGCTTGAGGACAAGTAGTTTTCTAGCAGGGAGGACTGTAATGTCCCCACTTTGGGACATCATCACAGGGCAGAGATTTATGATGACCAGAGTAGCCAGATGGATGCTATAGCAAGTACATGGGTATTTGAGAGGCATTGTGGGGTCCAAATTGCATTGATGATCATATTCCATCATTATGATCCATTCCGCACAGGTTGGCTTTGGTTTCGTTGCATTCCGATGATTTCCATGATTTTGACTATTTTGAGCTATAAGTCAA
Source organism: Picea engelmannii (assembly GCA_009831015.1). Lineage (NCBI taxonomy): Eukaryota > Viridiplantae > Streptophyta > Pinopsida > Pinales > Pinaceae > Picea > Picea engelmannii. The sequence continues at coordinate 584,980 of ML790379.1, read as the reverse complement.
TGGAATTCACTGAAGAGGTCATTTTGGGCACATTACTTGGAGGAACCTCTCAGTGTAATAGCTCATTGGAATCGGGAGGAGAAAAAATACAGGATGGGATGGCTAGAAGTGACTTTCAGTGGCCAGGGAAGCCACAAGGAGAGAAAATGAGCTTTTCAAAGGTAAAGAGGTTAATTAATTAATTAAAGTGATTTAATTAATTAATTAAATATTAATAAAATGAAATTCACTTTAGAGGGACAAGGTGAGCCAAAAAGTATAAAGGAAAGTCAAGGGCCTCTTCTCATTCATTCATGTATGTTTATCAGTTTGATATCTGGCTTTAGCTAGTGAGCCCATCTCTTGGGGGTTTTGAGGGTTTTGACTTAACAAACCCTAGAGGACGTTTCGGTGGTGAAAGATTCCACCTAACTTGTCCCAATCTTGGTCTCGGAAATGCAATACTCTCCCACACCATTCTAGTCAGATCTACATCAGTGCAGGAGGTTCTACACAGCCACAGGCACATGAAGAGGAGGAGGGCACACCATTGGGGGTTTCCAGCAAGGGGGCCGCACCATCCTTGGAGAGAGATTCATTGTAAGAGATTGGCAGGGCCGTTGAGGATTCTATCACTTGGGTTTTCATTACAGGGCCTTGGACATCAAATCTAGTGCTTTCTGAGATAGTTTTATGGCTCAGATTATTTCTTGAGTAGTGGGGCGAATTGAAGAGAAGGAGGGCATTTTTGAGATCCAGATCTAGTCCGTTTGGAGGGGTTACACTTCAGATATGACCCTGAGACTTCACTTAGTGATTCAGAGTGTCCTGATCTATATTTCTGGAGAGTTTTAGAGCATTTGGAGGCCTCCTTCAGTAGGGCCAAATTATCTAGGGCTTCAGTCATCTAGTGGGGCGCACCATTCAGTGGAGGATTTCAGATCTACAGAGATTGAGAGGGATCTTGGAGATTCGGGCACCTGGGTTGTTCTTACCATCACCCGATCTATCAGTTTCCATATTTCTTAGGGTGATTGGACACTTTTGGCAGCAGGGCCAAATTATTGAGTGTTTCAACCTTCTATTGGAGCGTGGCATTCTTCAGCTGGAGAGTTTGGCATTCAGATCTACTTGTATTGATCTTCATTTCTTATTCAGCCTTTAGAGTCATCTTTTGTATTAGAGGGAGCATTTTGTAGTAGTTCTTATCTATTCTCTATCTTCTTGGCCATCTGTTGAGCATTCCAGATCGACATCTTCATTGTAGCAGGTTTCTCTATTTTATAAATAAGAAGAATTGAGATGTTTTGTCTTGTCTATCTTATTGCATATGGTTGAGGTATATTCCATGGTTATCTATTTCTATTATTTGCTGCATACACACATATAAACACATCTAAAAATTAGATCAACAAAGTGTTTGACGAAATACCAGAACCAGGAAAAAGTTTTAAAAAGACACCAAAACAATGATGATTCTTGCATAATGGCTTGGGATCATTACAGAATAATATTTATTTTCCAACTATTATTAAGGAATAATAATACTCGACATACATCTATAAATAGAATTCACTCACCATATATAAATAGACATCATCTATAAATAGAATTTGCTCATCATCTAAAAATAGACTTCCACCTAAAAACAGCTTGAGGCTCCATCCTAGTGTAGGTGCATAATTTTCACTAGGATCTTCTTGTTGAATCTCAACACAGTCAGCTACCACGTGGCACTACACAGACTGTACAGTCAACATCGTTTTTTTGCCTGTTTGGAAAAATGAACATATCACAATATCTGGAGCATACAACATCCGTTTGAGCTTGTTGAAGTTGTGTTGGGTTCGTAACGTCGATGCCTACGCAAAGTTTCTTTTAAGTGTACTGATGGATTCAGATTATTTCCCTTCAACTTCACCGATGAACATCGTTGAAGTTCCTTTCATCTCTGCCAATGGAGACTACTGTATTTCAGAGCACTTGGTCTCATATCCTCCGATTGACTTCAACAAATTTTCCTTCATCACCTTCGATGGATTTAGAGCTCTTACTTTCAAGTCTTCCAATGATTTTCGACGAAGTTTCTATTGACTTCTCTGATGATGTTATCAGACTTCTTGTTAATAGCTCTGATGGTTTTGGCAACCTCCAAATTAACTTTTACTGACGATTAATATCCTTTCAGATTTTCTTTTGCATATATTAATATTTAAATAATATGAATTCCATATAAAATAAAAATTATTTAAATTCAATATATATTAAACCTTGAAATTATTCAATATGAACCAATATTTACCCAAAGTAACTTTAAGGAGGCGAGAATATAAGGATGCAGACCTTGCTGACGTTGTTTGAAGGACATTTTCAAGACTCATAAACCGCTCGTATGACATAGGATTTGAGTATCATATTTTGTGCTGCAAAGAACACAGAGAGACGCTCTTGGAAACCCTACTAACTTTTCCATACAAACATCTGACCTGCATAACGACTGACACAACAAATTGGGGGTGAGAAACCTAGGCAATCAGTTTTGGTACTTTTGGGCCTCAGTTGTGTTGGAATCATAATGCAAAAAATCATATGAATATATCATCTGAGGGGTGAAATTTTCACTTTGACGGATGTCGAAAATTGCGCTCAAAGGCGTCTTTTAATGAAAGTTCATGTCTCGCTTTCATTGCTGATTCACCCAAATTTAATTTTTTCAGTTTATGTACCATCTGTGATATATAAGATTTGAATTCAGCCATCAAAGCCGAGGTAAAGTGTTAGTAGCACAAAGTTATAAATATTCCAAAACAACCAATTGGCGTTCGATGCATTTAGCACCATGTAAGAGATGAGATTACCAATTTTCCTTCAAGATACATTTTAGATCTAGCGCAAGACCAATAGGTGACGTGGTTGACCCATCAGATGCTAAATGATGTTTTCACAATAAAAACCTAGCCATAGACCCAAGAAATGCAAAGTAAAGAAGATGGTACAGTAAGTGAATGCGAGTTACTGGGGACACAAACAAACTCCATTACAAATGCAATCATGAAGTAGGTTAGGCATCGTAGGCATCAATTATCAATTATCCATCTAGGTGTGGAGATATTAGTCAGCATAAATTTTTGGGAGATTGACTGACAGGTGCAACAAGAAGGGTCCGAGCTAGAGGAGGATGAGATATGCCTCAAGGCGAAGGTGAGCCTTGTTGACAGAGTCAAATTTGGCGAGAAGAGGAAGATCGCCATTGATGTGCTTGGTGACGATGAGGGGTCGACACTCTTTTGTTGACACATTAGGGACAGGTGAGGGAAACTTATCAACAAGTATTGCATAGGTGAAGAAGAAAAAAACCTAATCAATATGCAGTGTATCAAAGAAAAAGGGATGAGCTCTTCCAATATGCGATGCATCGAAAAAAGTAGAAGGAAGCCAACCTGTGAAAGGTGTGAGTGTGGCGAGGATAATTGCATGGATGCTACTGATTTTTCAATGTTGATCACATGCACTTCACAAATGAACAAAATGTGTGTGGTGAGGTTTAGAAGAAGCACTCCAACACGTTAGTCAAGCTCGAAGGATGGTGGCCAATGTACTGACGAGGAAATCAATGGCGTGTCAATGTAAAGGTGGAAGAAGGATGTGTGTGTTGGTACATTACGTATAAACATAGGAAGAGGGTACTCACCTCAACATAAGAAGAGGGCACTCAACGAAGAGAGGATCGATAGGTTGAGGTGGTATGAGGAGGAATTGGAAGTGGTAAGGTGGGTAGAGTGAGAGGAAAATTTAGGATTAGTTGTTTATACAAGAGAGAGAGTGTGGGGGTCCTAGTAGGAATAATTGGAGGGGGGGCCCAATTTATTGTATTAAAGAGATGCTAAGAAAAAATGTTTTTGAGGTTGTTGTGTGTGTACAACATATTCATATCCATTACTAATCTCTTGTGCTAATGATTCACTGTCCATAAGCTTTAATTCACTATTTATTGTTGATTGTTTTAATCCCTGGTTACAATAGTTTATTTGTTGTAGCATTAGTTCCATTTTCATGAATGTTTGATTTATCTTTAACACTTATAAATGATTTTTTTAATGGGATTAAGGATTGAAGAGTCAACTGAGTACTTTTTCAAGTGTTTAAGCCACCCAAGGGAGTAGGCTAAAGACACTACAACCTAAGCCTCCTACCCGTGAGACACTAATGGATACTTGATCAACTAAACAAATCTGAGTGAGTTGTGTGCTTGTGTGATTGGAATTTCTTCTTTAACCAATAAACTACAAGAGTGAAAAGAGCACTATTGTGTGGGCCTTTCTCAAGTCATGTTTCACCTCACAACATGATATTATGCATGTGTAATATTTTGTAGTCTAAGTTGAGAAGATTGGTTTCTCTCTTTCTGATCCAAAATGGATCTGAACTGATGAGTGGGTGTAAGACTCAGTATTTGTAATATTAAACTGACAATTAATGAAGGTCAATAAAATTTGTAAAGGAATGTAAATTTGAAATTCTAATAGGACAAAAAAATGAGAACGAGAGGAAAATGAAAAATTAAATGTAATTTAAAAGTTGACCATGAGAGAAGGATGAGGTATGAGAAACATAGGGCCAGGTCTGTTAGTCTTCCCCCTATCCTCGAACTCTCCCTATTTCTTACCTCACTCTCATTTGAAAAGGGTATTTTTTGGTTGTAAGAGGAAGAGGCATCAAATCCATGAATGCAGTGTAACCAAAGATTTCCATAATGAAAATACTGAGCACCATTCGAAGGTAGTTTTTCCCGTTTGGTTTTTTAGTGAAAAAATTATGAGTTCATTGGTGATGGGTTGTGTTTGATTTAATTATGTTGAGCATTGGTTTTTTATTCACTTCATTCCTGAGATGAGATATGAATTTCCCGTGTGTTTTTTTTATTGCTGTCTAAAATTGGGTTTTAATGGAAATAAAGAAAAACAACTGCTCTCCAATGTCCATTGTTCAATTACTTTTGAAGTCGAAGAATCACTATTACAAATCTCTCTGTTGGCCAAATTTACCTTGCTTGGGAATGTAAAATAATTGCTCAAGATTTTTTTATCTAAAAGGAATATAATCCTCTCTCTCCGGACAATCGAATTGTTGTTGGTTGATTAACTTCAATTGCTAGTCGAATTAACACCCTCTCGTCGAATTGAATAAAACTGGGTCAAATAATCTAGTGCTAGGGCGTCTAAATTAGATGTCAAGTTGAATTTAAATATGTTGGGTGAATTCCTTCGTGCTTGGCTGAGTTGCATCATCCCAGGGCATTTTATTCCATGTCTGGTCAACTACAAGCTCTCTCGGTCGATTGGATTCTTCTTAAGCCAACTAAAGCATACTAGTCAATTTTACTTTATAGTATGGGCGAATTAATTCCTTACCTAGTTGACTTATGTTCCAATCGAAATAGAGTTTTATTTCTCTGAACAAATCAATCCATTTCCGGTTGATCTATTGTTGGGTCGACTCATATTTTGGCCGACTTGACTCGTGATGGGTCGAATTGTTTATAGTGTTGGTCAACTTGAATTTTGACAGGTCTATTTTAATCATCCTAGCTAACTTCTACTTGCCAAGACAAGCTCCAATTTTTGCTGGGCATTGTTTTTACATTGCTTATCATTTTAGATGTTGTCTGGGTATTTATTAGATGTTTGTTGATGCATAAAAATGCAACGAGAATCCCGTCTACAAAGAATTGCAATACATTATACTTATACTATAAGGTATTACTAATTAATAGGTGGGACCCCTTAGGAGAAAAGTGTAATAAGTTGATTCCCTCTTAGACAATATGACTTTCATAGGAATTTTGTGGTATGATTAAAATTTGATGTTCACACATGCATAAAATGGCTCCACAACAGTAATTGGCGATAATTCCATCCTCATATTAAATGATGTGCTATCCGTCAAAAGAAAAGGACCTCAATCAAAACCATGCTGCATACAAAATGCAAATAGGTGTTATGAATGAAATATGTTTTAAATTAAAAAAAGGGGTTAGTCAAGTTTTATTTACCATATATCACTAATGATATCATATAAAGGCTCCAAATTTATGTTAGAGACATCGCGCACAAGTATGAATGAACTCAAGTTACAATGCAAGTCTCATATACCATACTTCATGTTACTTGATGTTTTATTTAATTTGATTTCTTTAAAAAACAATGATGCTCCTATCCATTTTTGAGTATGGAATATATATCAAATATTTGGTTGATGGATTGATAAATGACATGAGATTGGGTTTGAGTTGGCACTGAGTGCGCTCCACCGTGTAAGATTTTATTGGATGCAATTAATGGTTGGTGAATGGTTGTAACAATGTGAATTAAATGAAATCTTCTCATTTCTTTTTTCTGGTATACCACCTTTTGCATTTTCATTTGCTTGATAGCTCGTCGTTGTTGTTAACTGTGGTTTCAAAATTTTCAATAGTTTGTTGAGATTTGGGGTTGTTTCTTTCGTGGAATTTTGGGAAAATTTCAACATGTATGGAGCTCTTTGACTCTTCTAGCATCAATAGTTCACTCTTGCTCTGAAAAAATTGGGAGATTGGCTCATTTGTTTGCATGTTGTATGTACGCTATGAATATGACTATCTGTTCTTGAATGAAGAATTTTCTGGGTTGTTTGAGCTCCTAGTGGAATAAAAATAACAAGTTCGAATGCAAGTGATGGCCATGACTTGGGTTTTATACAGTTTTGAAAAAATAATTTAAGCTGGGTTCTTGTTAGTAATGAACATTGTTGATACTATTTTTTTGGGATTCATGTGATTCTGGTCCCCTATCGTCAACTATGGGTTCATTTTGTGCTCATTACGAGTTTTTCTTTTAAAAGAAGAATTCAAATAACTACTGTTAATACTCCCATTTTTAACTCCTGCTATCTTTTGGATTATGGAAATATTTACTAGACTGATTATCATAAGTGCTATGGTTTTTAAATGGTTTCAAACCCCAACAACAATGAATGCATGAGGGTTCGTTTGGGTGTAATTTATCATGGTTTTAGCTCGCGTATCTCTCTGTTGCCATCATAGCCATGTTAAAATAAATCATTCCATTAACCTCTCAATTCGACTTGTCAATCTTATCAACCCTTGAACAAATTCAATTTTCTTCATTTTGCTGTAATTGGTCTCAAACTACTTGAAAAATGGGTTTTTGGTTCAGAACAAGGCTTTCACTTACTCCTTTATTCAATTTGTTTATTCTGGAATGGATGGGTAAACTGAGGAGTTATTGCAAAACTTGTATGGGTCCCCTGACTCAAGCATCAAGCCATGACTTGTTTGTTGATATTTATCTCTGCAAATTTGTTTTATGAGTTTTTGTTAGCATGTTATTGGGATTGCTTGGTCGACATAATATTTTGGGAATTTTAGTAAAGTTTGACCTTCTACAAGATGAGATGTGACAAATGATACAAATTATTGGCTAAGTTTTCTTGCGCCCTGTCACCTTGATATTGGATTCAATCTGTCATAAATATGAGTTTAGTGGATTAAAAAATCGATAGAATAAAGTTCAAATGGGTGTTGTTCCAAGGATTAAAACATTGTGATAAGAAGCATTTTGGGAATTCCGTTAATATGTTTTGACTAATTGTTTTCTAGAAATTAAAAAAAAAAGGGGGATTCTAACTTGTGATTGATTATTATAATTGATAAAATGATATTGACCGATTACATTTCCCATTATTTATTTTCACTTTACGTTAATTACAAACCCCTCATTATTCCCGAATCATTTTATTTTCTCATGTCTCGTTTCTCACAAGAAATTTGACGGTTCAAAGGATTTTAGGAGGAAAATTTTCAAATGAGGATTATAGGCAGAATTGATGATATTTGCAATTATATGAAGGTGATGATATGAATATATAAGATTTATTTGGGTTAAAGATTTGTTTTGTATTTAGAAGAATATTCATACTTTCCCTGTCATGAATTCATTTTTCATTTATTAAAAATCCCGTTATATCCTATATGTCATTATATCTCCCCGTTCTAAATGATATTATGGACCAAGCTGCAAAATGCTTATGGTTTTTATATAGAGAGTGATGAATTGTTTGCATGTACTCTAATGCGTGAAATGAAGAGAGACAATATTTCCACTTCCTTCCCCACCTCCATTGAACCAACATTCCCAACAAGTTGACCATGTCATTTCCCTTATTCAGTCTTTGCATGCCAGTAAGAGATTAAAGACTTCCATACCCGATCTTTCGACAATTAAAGGAAAAAAGTGGTTCTCACTCTAACTCCTCTAAAGAGTCTTTAGAATCAATTACATCTCATTCCCAACAAAATGATGCACAACCTCTAGTTTTTAGTGAAATTCAACCCCAAGGGTCAAACCAGCCTCTTGTTGAAAGAGATAAATCAACAGATAAGGCAAACAAAGCAGTACGTAGTGAGAAGAGGAAAACTTCCTCACACAACAAATATGGTTTTTGAATTTCATGTATGATGAATGGAGAGTTTAATTTATGTTTTGAATTTTATTATTGGGACAACATGATATTACATTTTTGGACAACCCGCATATATCTATTTATTTAATGGCAAAACATTTTAATTATTGGAAAAAATGTGAATGGTTTTGGGAGACACAAGGGAACTTTAAATGCATGATATATGAGTTTTTAATTGGTGGCATATTTTATTATTTGGATAAATTGTAGAGCGAAAAGGAGGGAATACAAAATTTAAAATATTTTAAAAGGAATTAGTGGGTCCCACCTATTAGTTATTATTCAATATACCCTTATTTATTAGTTTACTATTATTATTTGTCCCTAATTTGTGTTAAGTCAATTAAGACTTAGTTAAAAAGGTATTTGAAACTACCACAACTTCTTTTGAAAGAGATAAAAGATCATCACCAGGAGGGACAAAGGGAGGAGAGCAAAAAACCAATTTTCTGATATAAGGGTCATATTGAAGGTAGAAATATTCAAAGATTGAGTCATATACTTCAAAAAATTGTTATTGAAAGAGTCAGTAAATGATGCTTATGTGGCAAAGTTGATCCATATATTTAGTCTTAGTCTTCTTTTGTTGTCAAAGTTTTTTTGTATGGTTCCCATCAAAGAATTATAAATTTGGCTTTGGTCCATACCCTCAGATGGGTTTGAAAAGGGGATTATTATTGTATCTTAGAATGAAATCAATAAATACATCATTTTGCTAGTTTTGTCTCACATGTGTATTTTTCTAATACCTTTTCAGACTATCATTTCATTTGTTTCTTTTTCTTAAACATCACACACACACACACACATATATATATATATATATATATATCATAAAAAAACAACATTGATTCCTTGTACTTATTGCTCATGAATCAAATGATAATTTTGACTTAGGCTATAAACCTTGGGTAACAATCCCAATTATCTTACCTTATCCAAGTAAGATTTGAAAATGTTGGAGTGAGGTTCTTCATACCTTTTACTCAACATTTATTTGGTGACCATACTGGGGAGATGTTTCCATCTCTCTCTAGTTGTTGTATTTTATTTCTATAATTAATTTCTTTTATTTATTGTGCATATTTTGTTTTAATTTATTGATTCCATGATTGTTCCTGTTACTAGACAACCCAATATTGGTGAAGGTATTGAAGATCAAACTAGAATTTATTTAACCCTATTTTATACCATTTTGGAGACAACTAACACCATAGCTGAACTCCAACGCTCTTGGGGAGTCATTTTCGAAGATATTAGAATATGAGAACAATGGGAATCCAAACAAACGAAACTCACAAATCAACCTATTCACTGAAGTATTTTTCATATGTCATATAGCTCTTGTATCTCTCGAAGAACAAGAGGGTTGTCACCTGCAAACCTTCATATATCTAATATAGGAAGGAGAAAGGATGTCATACGAATCCAACAAACTTCTTTTTTTCGAACCTTATCTAATTTAGTGAGCTATACCCTACCCGTTGTTTCCTTCACTTCAAATATGACATCTTCTTGTGGTAGTAGTGTTACCATATGTTCCTCTTCTTCACATCCCTCATATTCATCTATAATTGGGAGTATATTTAGCCATCAAATTCCAATTCAATCTGTAGCCAATCCAACAAAATTCATTAAAAGGTATAACTTATTTCAATTCTAAGAAGATGCTACTACCACCCCATGGAACGTATCTTCTCCCTTGAATCTCACACTAGCCACCCAACCCCATCCAAATTTTAAGGATCTCTTGCCTAAGTTTTCAAGAAATGACACGATCACTACAAAGGAACACTTGGTGGCCTTTTCTAACATGTGTCACAATATATGGGAAAATGAAAATGATATTTGCATGTGGTTATTTTTCAACTCTCTTGAAGGGAAGGAAGCTACACATTTTTTTGACTTACCCCCAAAAATATTCTCTACGTGGGAAGAATTGGTCTATTGGTTTAAATATACATAAGGAAAACCTAAAAGTACAACTAATCAACTAAGGGAATATAATAATATTACTTATAACAATAGTGAAATTATTAAACCATTCAATCTTCGTTTCACTAATTTGTATAATCAAATTCCTGATTTGATCTGCCCCCAGAACCATGCCACTTTCATGCATTATTATAATGATTTACCTTCTTACTATCACCATATATTGGAAGGAAAGGCTATAGCTAATCTCATATCTTCACTTCGAACTTGTCTCGAGTATGAATAGCAGTATGAAAGAATGGGTCTTCCTAAGGGAGATTATGTCAAACAAACCAATATGTCTGTAGTTTTGCAACTTATTCAGGATATGCATAATATAATGATTTCTTATGAAAGGAAAGGAATCTTTTAGGAATCCAAATGATAATCCTTTTCAACCAAAGGCTATCATGTCTTGTTCCTAGTGTAATTTTTGTGAAGAAACTCATGACGCAAGCACTTGTGAAGTTAAAAAGAATTCCAAGGACAGAATATTCGGTAAGAGGTTTGGAACTACTATTGTTGTTCTATATTGGGATCAACCCAATGATGTTATGGTAGTTACACCGTAAATAAATCTTACCCCAATCGAAAAAAATGATCCTCCCTGCACTACTTCTTCCCCAAGCATGTCACCTCAAGGAACCGACTCCCAAGCTGTCAAGACTCCAAACAATCAAGGGAAAGATTCTTTTTTTCCTCCCTCTAAATATAATATCCTTAATCAATTGGATAATATTAAAGCAAATGCTTCTCTTTTGGATATGGTTGCCATCCCAGAACAACATATTAAATTTTTTATGGAAGGTAAAATTTCTAGAATAACCAACTTGACTGAAAATCCTGAGGGAGATGATTCAAATGTAAATAAAATATGTGTACATACCTTTAAAAACCTTGTAAAATATCCTCCATTTTATGTTTTTGTAAATATTATGGATAAAATAGCTCACTATTTCCTTATAGATGGTGGATCTGGTCAAAGCGTTATGTCAAATATTATTAGGGAAGAGTTAGGCCTTTCCTATACAAACAAAAATGCAAGAATTATGATCTCCTATAATAATCAACAATAAAATACCATAGGTGAAATCAAAGATGTAGCTCTAGTACTCTATGCACACCCTGAAATAAGGACCACCCTAAATATACAAGTAATTGATATGCCTGTAAGTAACTATTCAATCATTTTGGGTAGATACTGTAAAGCCTTAACTGGTAGTTACCTTTAGTTAGATGGCTCACATTTATCCATCCCTAAGAATGGAAAGAATATTATTGTACCAAGGGAAGGAAGGATTTTTCCCTATATTTAAATTGTTCCACAACTTAATGCGAATTTTGTTGAGGAATACATGGGTGTATATTCAATGTTTGATGATGAATATGATTTACATCTTCAAATAAACGATTATGATGACAGTATGTGACACATTCATTTCGATGGTTCATGTTCAAATGAAGGTAATGGAGCTAACATCCTTTTGTACTCACCTATAGGAAAAATTCACAATTTATTTTATAGATTAGATTTTACCTGTACAAATAATGTTTCTGAGTTTGAAGCCTTATTATTAGGCATGAAAAATGCTTATAAACCTTGATTGTGGTCATCTTACAGTTTTTGGTGATTCATAATATGTTGTAAATTTAGTCAAGAAAATTTATAAGCCCAACAACAAGTTATTAAAGAGATACACTTAGGATGTGTGGGCATTAATCTCAAATCTACTGTCTTTCAACATCACTCATATAAAAATAGAACTTAATTTCGTGGCTGACAGGTTAACTATTTTTGCAACTTCTCCCATAAGACAACTTTTACCACAGAGGATAGATTGTACATTTCTATCTCTTTACCGACTTCATCTCCCTGATAATGCATAATCATGGCAAGTTTTTCTAGATGATGAAAGCATTTGTGCCTTCTTACAGATCAATGAACCCTATAATCCTAAAGAAATCATTTCCCTTGAAAATGAAAAATTTCCCAAAGGATTGACTCCTCTTGAGAGTTCATTCTTGACAAGTGATGTAGGCGATACATAAATTAATAAATAAGAGTAGTCTAAAAGAAAAGTTGGGGATACCATCCCTTTGAATATTGGAACTCCCGAGTCTCTCAATATCATTAAGATAGGTTTCCAATGTTCCAATGAAGAAAAAAATAAATTTATGGATTTGTTCCATGAGTTTTGTGATGTTTTTTCCTGGTCATATGAGGATCTACATGGTTTAGATCCTAATCTTATACAACCTTCCATTCCCAACAAGGAAGGGGAAAAACTAATTAGGAAAACAAATACCTATCAATCTTGCACTTGAGGATACAATCTGAAAGGAATTAGAAAAAATGTTAAATGCTCATACAATCTTTCCAGTTAAGTATTCTGAGTGGGTTTCAAATCTTGTGCCTGTTCGAAAAAAAACCAGGTCAGATTAGGATTTGTGTTGATTTTTCGTGCTTTAAATAGAGCAAAAGTTAAATATAATTTTCCACTTCATAACATGGAAATGATCTTACAACAAGTTGGGGGATCTGAGATGACATCCTTACTTGATGAATTTTTTGGATATAATCAAATCAAGGTTAAAAGGACTGATAAATATAAAACCACATTTATCACTTGCTGGAAAACCTTTTCCTATGAACACATGCCTTTTGTCTTATCTAATGCAGGTGCTAGATTTCATAGAGCTATGCAAATAGATTTTGACGATCTTATTGGAAAAATTATTCAATTTTATCTTGATGATTTAACAATATACTCCAAAACTTGATCATATCACTTTGGTCATCTTCAAAAAGTATTTATGCGATGTAGGAAATTTGGCATTTATTTAAATCCTTCAAAATCCATTTTTGGTGTCACTGAAGGTAAACTTATCGGTCATAATGTTTCTGATTCAGGAATAAACATTGATCCTAATAGGATTTATGCTATCTTAAATCTTCCTGCCCCTACATCTAAGAAAAAAATTCAAGTTTTTATGGGCACTATTAATTTTGTCTGAAGGTTTGTTCCTGATTTTGCTTTTATTGTTAAACCAATCCATAATCTACTTAAACAAGATCGTTCTTTCTCTTGGACAGATGATGCCAAAAATTCTTTCATAAATATTAAGAAATAAATCAATCCTGCATCGTTTATGGTGAAACTGAACTTTGAAAAAGACTTTGTCACATATACAAACACTACAAAATAAGCAATTTCTGCTATTCTCTTACAGAACAATGACTAGAATAATGAAAAACCTGTAGCTTACATGAGTCAAATCTTGTCAGATGACGAAATTAAGTATTTTTATATTGAGAAGCATGCTTTTTGTCTTGTTAAAGATATAGAATAATTTCACCATTTCATCCTTGGCAAGCATACACAGGTAAAAGTCCCTTTTCCTACTGTCAATTTTTTTCTTTCACAGACTTATCTTTCAGGAAAGCTTTCACATTGTTGGGATTGTTGGTTATGTGTTGTCATTGATGGAAACATGAATCAATCATGAACACATTTATACAACATGAATCAATCATGAACAAAGTTATACAGTTGGCATTAGTGTCGAGATGTCCAATAAGGTCTGTCCATGTGTAATGAAGGGTCATTGATGGAAAGAGAATGCAACAGAGTAGCAAGGATAAAGTTTAGGAGAAAAAGTGTCTAGTAAATTCCATCGATGTAATATTCTATCACTACCAAGGATTGATGATATTTGTTACATGTACATTTTAAAAATCTTAGAAGAGATAATGCTTTTGAGTTCATGTTTCAGAAAGAGAATTTTTACATGTGGAAACCTTTATAAAAATCAAGAAACTAGAGTCATTCATTTAGAATTCGGATGTAAATGTAACCGTTGGACCATAGAGGAAACCTGCATAAAGAAGGAGAGAATCATGGTGGTATGATTAAATATTTGGGACTAACTTAAACCGTCAAATCATGTAGGAGGAACAATGGTCAAATTTGACGCTGAGTGATTTGGATAAAATTACTCGAAGGAGAAATATTTTAGCCGAAGATGAAAGTCCCAAAGTGGACATGAGTCGTCCGATCTCAGAAAATTTTTGGAAGTAATATTGACCGTCCGATCAAAATAAATTGGAAGGATAGGATAAGAAAGGCCAAGGCACGAAGTCTCTGATTAAAATAGTCAGATAACATCAGGAAATATATCAACCATTGGATTAAATCTAAGTAGAACTAGTCAACCTCATTGCTGACCACTTCGGTGAAAATGAGTTCGAATTGAACCCAAATTCCCAAAGCCCGAATTCACGAAGAAACGACAATTGGCTGATCTAAGGAACACTTCAGGAATTATCCTGACCATTAGATTGAGTAAAGAGGAAGTATAGCATAAGAAAGGCTAAAGTTCTACGATCCCGAATAGATGAATTCCCTAAAACCACTGGATCGTGTTAAGATTCTCGGGTTAAATAAGGATCTTTAGATGAAGTCAATTTACTCGAGGTGTATTCTTCGGGGAATCTCACTCCGGGAGAATTGGGAATTGGTAAAAAGATAATAAACCAAAGTCTCGAAGTCCCGAAGGCCGAAATGAATCTGGGCCATCCAAGTGGAAGGATAGCTTAAGAACTGAGGGTTGTTGGGTCATCCATGATAGCAGGACCATGCTAGTAGGACACGTGGCACAATCATATGGCTACAAGTGTCAAGGTCTAGTTGGCACTTTAGGTATACGAAAGTCATGAATCTAGGTGACATGTGGCAGCCACTTAGTCATTTCCATGTCAACAATGACGTCACAAACCATGTCACTTCAGGATTACTAACTTTGAGGATATCCAAGCCTATGTTATCAGCTAATCGCCGAAGGCCGGAATCACGAAGTAACGCTAATCATTGATCTAATTCGGGAGAACTCTCTACCATTGATAAAGTATAGTGGAAGGGTAGAGTAAGAATAAATCTTGAAGTAATGCTAACTATTGATCTACTTTGGGAGCATCCTCAACCGTTGATCAAACATAGTGGAAAGATAGCGTAAGCGGAGGTGTTAACCGATATCAATCGGTCATCACCGATTTATGACTTATTCGGTAGGTAATCACTCTGTAGGGATTGAAATATCTCAGAGTGTGAATATCCCAGAGTCTCAAATCTCTGAAGTTCCAGAGTAAATAACAGACATCCATCTCAATGTCCAATTAAAACACGACCGTTGATTTTGATAAGTGATTAAGCACATGTTTGGCTTAACACCTATCCACCGTCTGTGGTCATATAGAAGTCCTGAAGTGAATGAGAATCATTTACTCAACTGCATATTAAGTCATGACTATCGATTTGTTTGAAGCCTCTGGATAAGCCAGGATCGTCCATCCAAATAAATATTAATATTGACCGTCTGATCTACTAGTGAATACAATATACACACTTCGGAGAAATATACTCCAGGAGGATTGAATGACTGCAAAAGACTGAAGTCCCAAAGGATGAAGTACCAAAGAACCTAGTTCCACCACCGATCACGTGATAAGGTAAAGAAGCTAAAGGGGCTAGAAGTAATAAGCCCTCAGATGTTTGAATATGGTCCCACATAGAATAATAGGGGCGAAATAATAAAGCACTAGGAAAAAATGCTTAAATGGATAAGCCTGTGGTTTTGAGCTCACGGTAATTTGAACATTGGGTTGAAGGAAGCACCTCATACATATTTCATTTCTGTAAACAACCCAAGGTTGGTAGAGTAATTCAACAGAGAATTAACACCATAACAATATGAAGAATCGGTAAAAGATTGAATATGATCTGTTGGTAAACTGAGGATGCAACATAAGCATGGGAACGATATAATGAGTCTATCCATATCTGTGATCAAATCATGAGGAAAAAATGAATCGATACACAGTCACGATTAAAAGAGAGTTAAATCATGAGCAGTATGAATAAAGAATAAAAAGGAAAAATGATATTATTTAAAGTTTAATATTATCATTTAAATGGAAAGGTACAATGGTTCAGTATCAAAAGATGCAATGTTTCAAATTCACACCAGTTGAAAGAATATATAAACAAGAAAGAATGGCGAGAAGAGAGTATCTTGGTGGATAAAATATATATGTATATATAATGGATTGAATGGAAGTTCATTCTATCAGATTGGTTCATGTTTACAAGCTAAGTCTTGTTATGAGGGTTGGATTCCTCACATCTTAGTTGGATATGAGATCAACAAGCTGGGACTTGTTGTGATGGTTGGATTCCTCATTTATTAGTTGGATCTGAGAACTACAAGCTGGGTCTTGTACCAGAGATTTGGATCTCTCATATTCAGTTGAAATCAAAGATATTAACATAATTATTTTATATGTATTTATACAGATTAAATAAATAAAAGAAAGATATTATATCTACTTCATATAATTTGTTTTTTATATGTTTATGAATAATTAATTGAACTGCATATCTTATTCAATTGATTCAGTTAATCTATGAAAGTGTGAAAAGTAGCCAAAATTTCTAGACATTGATTCACCCCCCCCTCTCAATGTCAAGTGTACATTTCAACTCACATTGGCTCACCAAAATTTAGGAACGCGATTTAACAATAATGACTTCCAAAACGATCAAGGGATGAGACTTATCCATTCACTTAGCTCAACATTTTGAACCAAGTGAAAATTTTGAAGATGAAGATAATCCACTCTCAACATTGTTTTATATCGAAAATCAAAATCTTAGTCTCACTGAACACCCCTGGTATAAGGATATCATTCATCACTTGCAATATCAAAGGTGTCCAAATCAATTGAATCAACATCAAGGAAGGAGACTCCGTCTTGAAGATTCTAAGTATCTCATTCTAGGAGATTCTCTGTTTAGAAGATCTGCTGATGGATTGTTGCTACAATGCATAGATAACGATGCATCTCAAAAAATATTAAATGAAATTCATGGATCAACAACATCTATTATTGATCACATTGGTGGTCAATTTTCTTCCAAAGCCACCACTTTTAAATTCATTAGAACTAGTTACTATTGGCCATTCATTTTTCAATATTCCTATCAATTTGTAAGGGCCTGTGATAAATGCCAAAATTTAGCTAGTAAAGAACATCTCTCTCTACCATGCCTTTACAACCAGTCCTTCCAGATTTTCCCTTTTCCAAGTGGGGTTTAGATTTTATTGGTCCTATTAATCCACCATATTTTGTAGGTCATATTTCATACTGAGAACTACATATTACTTCACAAAGTGGGTTGAAGTTGTTCCTCTTAAACATGCCCAAGATGAACATGTGAATTCCTTTTTAGAATCCAATATCTTCTCTAGATTTGGTCTTCCCTTGGAAGTTATTTCAGATAACAGACCTAATTTTATTTCCACAAATCTAACTCAGTTCCTTAATAATATTGGTTTCAAACAATTCACTTCATTCGCCTATTACCCTAAGGAAAATGGGCAAGCTGATTCAACTAACAAAATTTGGTCAAAATTCTGAAAAGAATCATAGAAGACAAACCTCGCCCATGGCACACACTTCTCACTTATGCACTCTTGGAAGATTTTACAACCGCTAAGGATAGTACATGATTTACCCCATTTCAGTTATTGTATGGTCAAGAGGATATTGTGCCAATTGAATTGGAGATTAATTCTTTACATTTTTTATTACAAACCAAAGAATTGAATTCTACTGACATTTCTTAGAGAATGAATTCCCTACTTGCTTTGGAATAACAAAGGGGTCATGCCCTGGAAATTTTTAAAAGAAGACAATAGGCAGTCAAGAAATATTTCAATAAAAGAGCTAAATTTGTTGATTTTAAAGTTGATGAAAAAGTGCTACTCTGGGATTCTACCCATGCTGAAAGAGGAAGACATACTAAGTTCCAAAAACTATGGCTAGGTCCATTTAATACCGCTTCTGTCCTTAGCACCAATTCATATATATTGAAGGACATGGATGAGCGATTGTTCTCTTATAGTATGAATGGTTCGCATCTGAAACACTATGTCGAACCTACCTGACTACTAATTGTATATTTTTTAAGTATTTTCTTTTTGTACATTTTTTCCTTGTTTTTGTTTGATTATAGTTGTTGTTTTGTTTATCATTTTATATTTTATTCTTGATTTCATAACCTTTTTTGTCAAGATGAAGTAAACTGGATCAGTTATATCATTAGTCATTATCTGTAAATATTGTTGGTTAGTAATGGAATTTGATACACAATTGAGATATTATGGTACTCTTTTCTTTAAATACCAATGAAGTATACCTTCTGTTTCATTTTTGTTTTGGGCTAGACGGTTTTGACCCTCCTTTTTTCTCCTTTCCCTTTATTCCTTCCATTTAGATTTAATAATAGCATATCAGATGATTATATGAAACTAGAAGAAATTGTTGAATTCTCAATAAATATTATTTCAAACACATACTATGGTTTTTACGATTGTTATGCAAACATGACCAACCCCGCTTATACATCCCACTTTCCATAATTCATTCTACGAAGTCCGAGTCCATACATAATTTAAATTTCATTTTATTTCTCCTTGTTGTATAACTTTGTTCTCGGTTATTACTATCATCTCTTATTACGGAACCCACCAATTTCATTCAAAACCAGAGTTCTGAGTTCTAAATCTATTATAAGTAGATTTCCCTATGGAGTTTCCGTTTGTTGATGCATAAAAGCACAAATGTAATCCCGTCTACAAAGAATTGAATTACATTATACTTATAGTATAAGGTATTAATAATTAATAGGTGGGACCCCTTAGGAAAAAAACATAAAAAGTTTATTCCCTCCTAGACAATATGACTTTCACAGGAATTTTATGGTCTGATTGAAATTTGATGTTCACACATGCACAAAATGGCTACACAACGGTAATTGATGATAATTCCATCCTCATATTAATTGATGTGCTATCCATCAAAATAAAAGGACCTCCAAGCAAAAACATGTTGCATACAAAATTTAAAGATGTGTTATGAATGCAATAAGTTTTAAATAAAAAAAGGGGTTTGGTCAAGTTTTATTTACCATATGTCACTAATGATATCATATAAAGGTTCCAAAGTTGTGTTAGGGCCATCACGCACAAGTATGAATGAAATCAAGTTACAATGCAAGTCTCATATGCCATACTTCATGTTACTTGATGTTTTATTTAATTCGACTTCTTTAAAAAACAATGATGCTCCTATCCATTTATGAGTATGGGATATATATCAAATGTTTAGTCGACGAGTTGATGAATGACATGAGATTGGGTTTGATTTGGCACTGAGTTCGCTTCACCATGTAAGGTTGTATTAGATGTAATTAATGGTTGGTTGATGATTGAAACGATGTGAAGTAATTGAACTTTGCTTATTTCTTTTTTTTGGTATACCACCTTTTGTATTGTCATTTTCTTGAGAGATCGTTGCTGCTGTTAACTGTGGTTTTATATTTTTCGGTGGTTTGTTGAGATTTGGGGCTACTTATTTCATGGATTTTTGGGCGAATTTCAACAAGAATGGAGCTCTTTGACTCTTCTAGCATCAATATTTCACTCTTGCTATGATACAATTGGTATATTGGATCATTTGTTTGCATCATGCATGTACGCTATGAATATTCCTCTATGTTCTTGAATGAAGAATATTTTGGGTTGTTTGAGCTCTTTTTGTTTTTTTAACAAGAATGAGTATGGATTTAAATTAGAGTTTGGCCAAAATGCCTTTCAACGGTTACATTAGGTCGGGCATAACCCTTAAACTTTCTTCCACTAGATGATCATAGGCCCCAAAATTTGGGAAACCATAGATTTTACTCGAGACTATCAAGTCTATCTCCATTATTTTTCCTAACTTAAAAAGACATACAAACTGATTCAGTAAAGTGCAGAAAAACATAGCAAAATTATGGTATGGAATCCCACTCCTCACTTCTTTCTATCAAGAGGAATCCTGCGAGAAGTGGAACTGCCCTGTTGGCTTCCAAATCAGCATCCTTATTATTTTCCCTTAGAGCATGAAGAAAGGTTGCGGTCTGGAAATATTTCACCAGGATTCTGATTCTTGAAATCACTCTTGCCAATCTGATATCTGGTGGAGAGGAATCCTCCACTAAGGCTTTGATAATGGATTGAGAGTCTCCAATGATACTGACATCTATAATACCAATAGTCTTTGCTTGTTTGAGACCTTGCAGAAGTGCCAAGGCCTCAGCTTGCATGCTAGTGGACTGCCCTAATCCCCAAGTGAACTTTGACACAATTATGCCCTCTTTATTTTTTATAATTCCTCCTGCCCCAGCCAATTCAGGGTTGCCTTTCGCTGCCCCATAAAAAAAAAGAGCATCTAGATTGCCTGAGGAGCAGATCAGATAGATCATTCTCCTTTCCTCTGAATTGCCACTCTTTTATGTCCTTGTGCTGCCTTATATCGCCAGAGATTTGGAGATCCAACGAGGCACCCCATTCTAAGTCTTGCTGGCTTAGATTCAAGTCTGACAAATGATCCCCCAGAATTTCTTTCCATAGACTTTTTATTTTAATGATGATGAACTGCGAGTTTAAGCTTTCATCTCTGAAAACTCTTCTATTACGCTCAAGCCAAATTTGCCAGCAAACAAATTTCGGCAAGGAGAGCCATGCAACTTTAAAATTTTCATTCTTTGGGAGTGTGTATGGATAGAGGTTTCTCCAATTTGAAAATAGATCTGTGATAGAAATGGGTAAGTTGAATTCAGTTTTCCAATAGCTCAGTAGGCCTTGCCATATTTCTCTTGAAAATATGCAGTCTAAAATAATGTGCTGGGCGTTCTCCTCACTGTCACCGCATAGATGGCATCAAGAGGGGCCTTGGAATCCTTTCTTCTTCAATCTGTCAGCTGTTAAAATCCCTCTGTGACATAACAACCAACAAAACGAGTCAACCTTTGGCATGGATTTGAAATGCCAGAGCCCTTTCCAAACAGCAGGATCCGGAGGGACGTGAGGGCGAATTTGAAGGCTTTTGAATCCTTGCGCAACAATGTACAGCCCTGGGGTGACTCCCCAACCACGGGCATCCTTATTTCCCACACGCAGAGGCGCCTTACCATTTAGCAGGGACAGGAAGAGATCGCGAGCGTGGGTCAGCTCTGGCGGAATGGGAGGAAGTGTCCAACGCAGCCAATTGTTGCCTGCCCACTCGGAGATATCCCAGAGAGTTTTAAAGCCTGCATTTTCCAGCCACAAACGAAGCGCCTGCAGAGAGCAATGGGACGATAGAGGAGGAGACATCATGATGCAGTCATCCCATATCCTAATTTCTTTGCCATTGCCTGGAATCCAATACACTTTGTCTTTGATTAAAGGGGCTGCTTTGTGGCAAAGTTTGATCAGATTTGAGCCTGTAGAGGGTAGAGAGGTGTCCAGGCATATCTTCCTCTTCCCCCTAAAATACTTCCTCCATAGAGCTCTTTGCACCCAACCTGGGTGTGGTCCAATGATCCTCTAGAAGATCTTGGCTCCCATGGCTATGTTTTGGAGACTGAGATCTTTGAAGTTGAGGCCTCCTTCAATCTGAGGCTTGCAAATTTTCTCCCAACTTACCAAAGGGATTTTCTTGTCATTATGATTGCCCCCTTTCCAGAAGAACTTACGAATGAAGGCTTCCATTTTTTTGATGATGCCTGAAGGTGCAAGAAAAACAGAGAATTGAAAAATGGGGAGGCTACTGAGAACGGATTTGATGAGGACAGTTTTGCCGGCAAGGTTTAACCAAGAGAAACCCCAAGCTTGAATTTTGGCCTTAAATTTGTCCAATAGAGGAATCCAGTCTCTACTGTAAGCTAGTTTACAGAATATGGGAAGGCCCAAATAAGTAAAAGAGGACCAAGAAAGGGAGGCAGAAAACCCAAGGATTCTGGAGATGGCAGAGAGGGTGTAAGCAAAGATATTCCAGCAAAAAAATTTACATTTACCTTTGTTTAAATAGCTGCCTGAAGATTCACTGTAATCATCCAAGACCTCCTTAAATATTAAAGCAGATCTGGCAGAGGCAACCCCTAACAAGAGGGTATCATCTGAAAACAGGGTGTGATTTACATTTTTAACCCCTCTGGCTATATTGAGCCCCAAGATTTCTTGGTCAACCAATTTCTGATCAAGGTAGAAACTCAGGACAGAAACATGTAGGACGAAGAGAAGCGAAGAGAGGGGGAAGCCCTGCCTAAGACCTCTTGAAGCTTTGAAAAAACTAGTTGCTCTCCCATTCACCAAGGGGGCGATCCAAGGATCGACAATACAAGCATAGATCCAATTTAGAAAGCCCATTCCAAAGCCAAATTTTTTCAAAACTTCCCAAAGAAAACTAAGTCTGACTCGATCGAAGGCATTTTCTAAATCAAGTTTAATTACCATACCTTTTTCATTGCGAAGATGGCTTGAGTGAATCGCCTCTTGCATGAGAATGTAGTTGTCAACAAGATGTCTCCCCTTAACAAATCCGCCTTGGTTCTCCGGGATGATGACTGGGAGGATACCTTTCAACCTGTTGGCAATTACTTTTGTGATTAATTTATATCCAATATTACAAAGAGAGATGGGCTGGAACCGATTAAAATCTTTAGCACCCTTTTCCTTGGGAATGAGGGCGAGAAAAGATGAATTGGTGCTGCCCCCTATTTTCTGACAATTTTGGGACTTCAAAATCATTTTGTAGAGGTCTTTTTCCAGAATCTGCCAGCAGGTTTGAAGGAATCTTGCAGTGAAGACATCCGGGCCTGGGGCTTTGTCCGGCTCCATGTCGGAGAGAGCCTCTTTTATTTCTTGTATAGTGATCTTTGCTTCCAGCTGTTGATTCATTAAAGGGGAGATCCTAGAGGGAACTGCCTCCAAAAACTTAGAGTTTGGGTCGGTCACACCCTCTTCTCTGTACAGATTTTGGAAGTGATTGAAAGCTGCTCTCTTTATGATCTCAAAGTCTTTGTATGTTGAGTTACCATCCTTGATTTCTGCAATAGAATTGTAACTCTTTCTGACTTGAGCTTGTTTGTGGAAGAAGGCAGTATTTATGTCTCCTGCTTTAAGCCATAAAATCCTGGACTTTTGTCTCCAATGCTCTTCCTCCAAGAGGCACGCTTTATGGAAACTTTGCTGAAGCTCAGCTTCCTTATCCAATACTTCTTTCGTAATTTCAACATCTTCACTTTGGGCATGATGCTGGGCAAGAATGTCTTGGGCCTGCCTTCTCTCTTTTGAAGGGGAGGGGAGAGATTTGGCCCAAGATTTAAGAACATCTTTCAGCCTTCTAAGTTTTTCCTCCCAAATGAAGAAAGGTGAACCTTTCACTGGCGTTTTCCAACTGTCTATAACCAGATTCAGAAATTCAGGTTCCTTGACCCAAAGAGGATTGAACCTGAAGGGAATGGGGCCAAGATCTTTGTGGCCCAACATCTCAAGTAAAATGGGCTTATGATCAGAAACACTGCATGGGAGAATATGCAATCTAAATTCTAAGCCCAACAAAAGAAAGGAGCTCTGCACCAAACATCTGTCAAGTCTAGCAGCAATGTGACCAAGACCTATTCTTTTATTGGACCAAGTGTACTTACCATTTTCTGGGGGGATATCTAGCAGATCCCAGTCCTGCATGAGGTCTTCCACCCATTCCCTTGCAGGATCCCTTATGATTGTGCCTCCTCGCTTTTCCTCCATGCGCAAGGTAAGATTTAGATCACCTGCAACAATGATGTTTTCTAAGTTTTTTGACTCCGAAAGGTGCTTGATGGAGTCCCAACACTCCCTTTTCTCCCCTATATTTGTTGGAACATAGACATTGAAAAGACTAAGTGCCTCCCTCGAGTCCAAAGGTTGGAGTTTCAAAAACAGCCAATGGGTGTTGTGCAGCTCGGAGACCAACCTGTACTTGAGAGGGTTCCGAAGAGAGCCTAGGCCCCCAGAGGCTCCCCGTGCAGAAACTGCTTGACCGCTACTTCCTTTCCGGAATTTTTTTCTTATTTGGAGAAACTCATTGTCCTCCATTTTGGTCTCCTGAATCAGAAGAATGTCTGGGGCTTCTCTTCTTATGAGGCTTCTCGTTGCTTCATCTTTCACTTTGCTCCCCATTCATCTGCAGTTCCAGGAGATAATATTCATCATTTATTTTTATGGTGAGGGGCTCCCTTGGAGCCTTGCACTTGATATTTAGTCATATTTGTATTTTTTTCAAGGAGTTTCTCCAGAGTGGGATGACTACCCTGAAGCTTAGCTTTATAAATTTCTTGGTCTCTCTTTTCTCTAGCAGATTTTCGGCCCCTTGCAGATATTTTGACCGATGTCTGCGTCTCTCCTATTTCTCCATCCTCCTCAGACTCCTCCATGTCATGCTCCTCCTCGGAGTCTTCTGGTTGCTTATCCTTATTTCTTTCTGTGGCACTTTCTTCAGGAGTTGTTCCTGCTGTAGTCATTTTCTTTGGGGGTTTATCCTGCTTAGCTTCTTCCCGAGGAGTCTCTTCTGTAGAGCTTAAGAGCTCATACCTATTTCCTTGGATTTTTGGTGGAGGGTCATTCTGGATGGAGGCAGGCTGAGAACCTTGAGCCCCAGTCTTCTTGTGAGTTGTCTTTGACCTCTTGACTTGATTCCAACCATCTTCCTTTCCTTTATCTACTTCCCCTTTGTTCGGGCACCCTCTTGCAAAATGGCCGTAGATGTGGCATTTATGGCATTTGAAAGGGAGCTTCTTGTAGTCCAGCACTTGCACTTGCATCCAACTGCCAACCTTTATTTTGATGGCCTCCGGGAGTCCCACCTCTAAGTCCATCTCGACACAGATTCGGGTGCAATCATACTGATCATTGTTGTTTTCTCTATCGATGAACTTGCCCAAAGCATATCCAATGTGCTTGAGGGAATCCCAGTTCCAGCAGTGCACAAGAAGGTTAGGGAGACGAACCCAGACAGGAACTGCCGTTGGGACATCCATGGCCGGATCAAAGTCAGGGGTCCATTTATTGAGATAGAGGCCCTGAGGTCCCATGAAATAGGGCCCATTCCTGAATATCAAGTCTTTGTCCTCCTTTGTATTGAACTCGAACAGGAAGTAGCCTCTACCCTGAAAATAAGAGGTGACTTTGTTCTTGATCAGTGGATTCCAATTCTTAACGACCCAATTTTTTGTCGATTTTGGTGAGGGCCAAAGGCCCGTGAATTGACCCACTAGGGCCCGATCTACCAGGGACAAGGTGACCTGGATCGGACCCTCAGGAGGGAGATTTACCTTAGGAACATCATCGAGCTTTTTGATGAAATTAGTGGCTTCAGACTTCTTCTTTTTGGGCAGCGAAGCTAGTAGAGAGGAGAAGGCAGCTTCAGCATCTGGGGGCGTAGCATGCGAGGGCCCGAGGGGAGAGTCTTGGGCCTCCATGACAACGTCAACCTTACAATCTTATCCCTTCACTTTGCCATGAATCGTCTTCTTGTTGAAGAATGGTGCCCACAGGGCCTGTCACGATTTACCCTATATAAACTCGCCCTTCAAAGGAAAGCTCGGCCTCTCTCAACAAACCCTGACCAACTCTCCCTCACAGAATCGCCTGCGTGCTCTATCGATTTCTATGGGTGGTGTTTTCATAAAGGTGGTGAGCTTGGCTCAGAACGATTAATCAACATACCTAATAGAAGATGTTAGTAACAATGTATATCAGCAATAAAATGACACCATAAGCTGGAAAATAATTTCTCGGGTTGTTTGAGCTCTTAGTGGAATAAAAATAACAAGTTCAAATGCAAATGATGGCCACGACTTGGGTTTTGTACAGTTTCAAAAAAATAAGTTAAGTTGGGTTCTTGTCAGTAATGAACACTGTTGATACTACTTGTCTAGGATTCGTGTGATTTTGGTCCCCTATTGTCCACTATGGGTTCATTTTGTGCTCGTTATGACTTTTTATTTTAAAAGAAACATTCAAATAACTATTTTTAATAATCCCATTTTTAACTCTTGCTATGTTTTGGCTTATGAAAATATTTACTAGACTGATTATGATAAGTGTTGTGGTTTTTAAATGGTTTCAAACCCCAACAAAAATGAATGCATGAGGGTTCATTTGGATGTAGTTTATCATGGATGTAGCTCCAATTTCTTTATGTTTCCATCATAACCATGTTAAAATAAATCATTCCATTAAACTCCCAATTCGACTTGTCAATCTTGTCAATGATTGAACAATTGGGATTTTCCTCATTTGGTTGTACTTGGTCTTGAACTACTTGCAAAATGGGTTTTGGTTCAGAATGAGGGTTTCACTTGCTCCTTGCTTCAATTTGTTTATTCTAGAATGGATGGGTAAACTCAAGAGTTATTGCAAAACTTTTATGGGTCCCCCGACTCAAGCATCATGCCATGACT
The DNA here is from genome assembly GCA_009831015.1 of Picea engelmannii. Lineage (NCBI taxonomy): Eukaryota > Viridiplantae > Streptophyta > Pinopsida > Pinales > Pinaceae > Picea > Picea engelmannii. The sequence continues at coordinate 558,140 of ML790379.1, read as the reverse complement.
TGCTTGTTGTTATTTATCTCTGCAAATTCGTTTTATGAGTTTCTGGTAACATGTTATTGGGATTTCTTAGTCACCATAATGTTTTGGGAATTTTAGTAGAGTTAGACCTTCTACAAGCTGAGATGTGACAAATGATACATATTATTGGTTAAGTTTTCTTTCACCCTATCACCTTGATATTGGATTCACTATGTCATAAAGATGAGTTTAGTGGATACAAGTTTCGATAGAACAAAGTTCAAATGGGTGTTATTCCAAGGATTAAAACATTGTGATAAGAAGAAGTTGGGAATTTTGTTAATATGTTTTGACTAATTGTTTTCCAGAAATTATAAAAAAAGGGGGATTCGAACTTGTGATTGATTATTATAATTGATAAAAGGATATTGACAAATTACATTTCCCATTCATTATTTTCACTTTATGTTAATTACAATCCCCTCATTATTCCCAAATCATTTTCTTTTCCTATGTCCTAATTCTCACAAGAAATTTGATGGTTTGAACGATTTTAGGAGGAAAATTTTCAAATGAGGATTATAGGCAGAATTGATGAGAATTGCAGTTATATGAAGGTGTTGATATGAGTATATAAGATGTATTTGGGGCTAAAGATTTGTTTTGTATTTAAAATTCTATTCATACTTTCCCTATCATGAATCCATTTTTCATTCATTACAAATCCTGTGATATCCTATATGTCATTATATGTCATTGTTCTAAATGATATTATGGGGAAAGCTGCAAAATGATTATGGTTGTTATATACAAAGTGTTGACGCAGACCATTTTGGGGAACAACGCAACAATGATTGAAGACAGTTATAAAAGGGACCAGAAGAGGAGCGTGCATTGGAAAATAGGGAAAAGAAGCACGCCAAATAAAAAGGAAAAGTAGCACGAGGAAGCAGAAGAGTGAAAGGAGGGAGGGAGGAAACGGTTAGATCGAGGACCAGTCGCACACAGGAAGTTAGAATGTGGAAAAACCTAATCCACTTAGGGTTAGGATTTTGTTCACTATTGTAAAGGGTTTTAACCCATTTTTGTAGTATAAATATGTATTATGAGATCTAAGGAGAGAATGTAATGTCATGAGAGGAAGAGTTATTTCTTGAGCTATCTAGTTGTGGAGATAGTTTTGGAGATGAGTCAGTTTTTGAGAGATATGCTTTGTAACTGAGGGTAAGGTCACAAGTTGTGGAGCTTGGTGTGACCTTGTGAGCCTCCCTATTCTCACTTATACTCAGATGTAATGCGCACAACACATAACCTTGATGAAGAAAAATAAAGAAGAGAATAATGCCAGTTCTTTTTGGACATAGCCCAAGGGGGTGAACCATGGTAAAATATTGTGTTACTATGTGAAATGTACATTTTATGCTTTTCAATGGTTTAAGATGAATGCATGAATCTTCTGGTAGTAAGATGCAGTGTGCATTAGAATAGTTTTGATATTTACTGCAGAATGAATGTTAATTGAATGCATATGGTTACCGAATGACAGATCTGGATTAATGCTATGTTAGGATATTAGATCTGATGCATGTTTAAGTAGAAATAATGTCTAAAATACCCATGAGAAATATCCCTTCCACGATTGTAGACATGCGCATCTTGCAGTCACCCATAAGACATATTAGGTGAGACTTCATTGTGCACTCTCTACATAGTGTTTCCTTTTGGTCTCCACAAGGGTCGATGGTTTACAGGGTTTTGTTGGAAGCCTAAAGTAGAACCTGATTCAACCCAAACATCCAACACATAGTGATGATTTTTTTTCATATCCTCTAATGCGTGAAATGAAGAGAGCCAATATTTCAATTTTATCTTTAGGCAGAGTATTTGATGATTGATTAGTTATTTTTATTCATATTCTAATTTGAATTTTCTTTAGATATGATTTTTTTCAGCAGAGGTAGCCATGGAAGAGGAGGAAACAGGGGAAACAATATTTTTTGGCAAAGAGGCCATAGGAGATCCAGGTTTTCTATTAATTTCGATGCTAAACCACAAGAATTAAATCGATTGTTTCAAGATGGGTTCTTCAACCTAGTCGGTCAAGGAGTGTTACAACCTCATCCTATACCTGAGAGACCCCCTTTCCAACCTTGTCATATTTTTTCAAATGTTCATGTTCCTTCTCATGTTTCTCTCCAACTAGAAGTCCCCATCAATGATGGATGTAAAGAATGTTTTCAACAACCTCCAGTTCATCACAATGGGTTGCTCATTGTTTAATTTCCACTTCCTCCACCACCTCCATTGAACCAACATGCCCAACAAGTTGACCACGTCATTTCCCTTGTTCAGTCTTCGCATGCCAGTAAGGGACTAAATAATGCCATCCCTGAGATTTCGATAATTAAAGGAAAAAAGTGGGTTCTAACACTATCTCCTCTAAAGAGTTTTCATAATCAATCACCTCTCATGCCCAACATAATGATGCAAAGTATCTAGTTTTTAGTGAAATTCAAACTCAAGGGTCAAACCAACCTCTTTTTTAAAGAGCTAAATTAACAGATAAGGAAAACAAAGCAACAAGTAGTGAGAAGAGGCAAACTTCCTCACACAACAAATATGGTTTTTGAATTTCATGTCTGATGAATGAAGATTTTAATTTATGTTTTAACTTTTATTATTCGAACAAAACGATATTACATTTTTGGATAGGCTGCATATATCTATTTATTTGATGGAAAAACATTTTAATTATTGGAAAATATGTGAATGATTTTGGGAGACACAAGGGAACTTTAAATGCATGATATATGCGTTTTTAATTGGTGGCATATTTTATTATTTGGATAAATTGTGGAGTGACAAGGAGGGAAACACAACTTTAAAATATTTTAAAAGGAATTAGGGGGTCCCATCTATTTGTTATTATTTAGTATACCCTTATTTATTATTTATTATTTTACTATTATTATTTGTCCCTAATTTGTGTTAAGTCAATTAAGACTTAGCTAAAAAGGTATTTGAAACTACCACAACTTCTTTTGAAAGAGATAAAATCTCATCATAAGGAGGGACAAAGGGAGGAGAGAAAACAAATAATTTTATGATATAAGGGTCATATTGAAGGTAGCATGATTCAAATATTGAGTCACATACTTCTGCAACTTGTTATTGAAAGAGTCGGTAAATGATGCTTCTGTGGAAACGCTGATCCAAATATTTAGTCTCGTTCTTGTTTTGTTTTCAAAGAATTTTTTTATGGTGCCCATCAGAGACTTTTAAACTTGACTTTGGTCCATACCCTCGCAGGGGTTTGAAAAGGGGATTTTTATTGTATCTTAGAATGAAATCAATAAATAAATCATTTTGTTGGTTTTGTCTAACATGTGTATTTTTATGATACCTTTTTAGACTAGCATTTCATTTGTTTCTTTTTCTTATATATATATATATATATTTGCATATTTAATTATCATAAAAAAACAACATTGATTCCTTGTACTTATTGCTCGTGATTCAAATGATAATTTTGACTTAGGCTATAAACCCTGGGTAACAATCCCAATTATCTTACCTTAGTCAAGTAATATTCGAAAATGTTGGAGTCAGGTTCTTCATACCTTTTCCTCAACAATGTTTTAGGTGGTCCAATTCTCCCTTCAAATATTTGTCTTCATAGAGGGTTTCCAATTCTCCCTCTAATCATTTTTTTCCACTATTAGTTGACCCAACTTATCCATTGAGTACATTTCTTCATCGTTGTCATCTCATTCCATCAGGCTATTTTTCCCTATCTTTATTCAACCTACTTTACTTACCAATCAATGAAAAAATTTCTTAGGCCGATTTATCTGCATTGGTGAGCATGGGCCTGGTAACTGAGTGATGAGAATATTTACAATCCATTGGAAAACAAGTTATTCAGAGGAGAAACCTAAGATTAGCTATCTCCTTGAGAAAAAATAATTTACCACTGCATTGATAGTTGGTTTCTTGTGTACATACAAGCCTAAAAACAAAGGGGATTGCGGTCAATGGTTTCCATTGGTTGCACAAAGAGGAGCTTGCAGTGATTAAAAGGGTAGAGACTACACTATGGACAAATAACTCCCATAACATCAAAATCTAGTCACTAGATTCAAAATATTTACAGCATACAATAAGATAGATTATAGAGTAGCACAGAGGAACAAAGTCCTAGTGGTTCTTGTGCAAACAAAATTATATATACAATACTGAGATATAGATCAAAAATTAAATTTCTATATAGTATCTGTGTTGTTGAAGTGAGTGGGCTATAAGCCTCCCCATTGACAGATCACTTGTTGAATTTATTAATTAGAAATTTTCCTTACATTACAAAAAGTAGAGATAACATTTTTGAATAACTTAGATTTAATTCATTTTTCATATATGCTAGAACCTTATTTCAAAACCTTTAACCTCACTAGTTGATCACATAGTACTACTGTAAAGAGTTCATAGCCAATAGCATATTTCACTTTGCAACTTGATGTTATACCAGTGGAACAATGATAATCTAAGTTTGAAATAATTAGATTTGATTTGAATTAGACTACACCTCCTAGATTACTTGATGATTGATTTCAATATTGGATTTCCCTCTAGTGTGTATAATGAGGCTAGTTCCCTCACATAGAATGATTGTTCCTCACAAGTCTATTGACCCTAGATTGACATGATAAATGTCCTATTTTATGCAAATAAATTAAGCTAACATTTTTGGTGCCCTTTCTAGGGAGGCACTAAAGGAATTAGTTTTGAAATATTTTTATTTGTTCACACATTTAAGACTAGAATGAGTGAATAAGGTAAGATGAGAGGTAAGAACCTGCACAACCACTTTTGTGAGTCTTTACAAGAACTAGTCATGTGTGATTTTCATGAATATACCTATGGATAGTCAGGGTATGTTTATTAAGAAAGAAAAAAAGTTGTTTTAGGAAAATAAAAAAACCAAAACCCCCATATAACCACTTACTGAATCATCACAACCACCTACTAAGATATATACTAAACCACCTACTTCATCATATTCACAAACACCTATTAAGCCATCTAATAGACCACCTACCTTGTCATATTCAAAAACATATACTAAATTATATTTAAAACCATCGATCAAAACATCCACAAAACCTTCCATTACTAACTTGCTTTCATGTACTAAGAAATATACATGGAAAATGATTGTTGCAGAAAGCTTGAAACAGACACAAACAAACGACATTGTTGAACAATTTGAAGATCTAGAAGAAACAAAAGAAGGTTGGATAAAACAATTTTGGATATTTTGGGAGAATAAGATGGTTGAAAAATAATCTCACATTGGAGGAAGAATACCAAGAAGTGGATAAGGTGAAAGAGGAGTAGGAGGCAGGGGAGAGAAAGAAAGAATACCAAGAGTAACAAAAGGAGGAGGAGAAAGAGAGAAAGGTCTGATTGATGAAAGTGACGAGGAAAGAAAATTCACTTTTGGTTTTCCCATATTAGATGTACCTGGATAATTTGGAAATGAGTTAAGGATTAAAAACATCCCTCCTTCTGTTCTTCCTAACTTTCATGGTATGGCCTCCAAATATCCCAATGTATTTTTTATTTGAATTTGATATTTTATGTCATACTTATGGATGTGCATATGATGCTCATAAAGTTCATTTTCTTTATACCACTCTAAAGAACATTTCTTTAAAATAGTACATGGGGCTAGGCGAAAATACTATTGAGCATTGGGATACTATGAGGAAACTTTCCTTAAGAAGCATCAAGCTTATTGTAGACCAAGATATTTTAAGGAAGATATCTACATGATGGATTAGCAAGAATATGATAACTTAGAGGAATATTTTGAGATATTTTTGTACAATTTGTAAAAATTGAAACATATTTCTTCAAATTTTGATATTATTCGTTCAATATTTTTAAAAGGAATTCATAACAAATATATTGATATTCTTAATCTCATGGGATCTGGTGACATTTTAACTTTACCATTTGAAAAAATTGTTGAAATGTACTAGAAATAATCCAGGGGCAGAGCTAAAGCTAGAAAAGGATCAAGTGACACTCTTTCCAAAGTCACCAAATCAGCCATAGGGAGTATAACTAGGGAAGAAAAAGTTAATTTGTTGGAAAATTTTAAAATTGATCTTTTGAGTACATTAGGTTCTCAAATTGATACATTGAAGGCTAAAAAGAAACAAGAATAAAAAAATGAATCTTTAGTAGTTTTTTGCCATCTGTAAGAAAAAGCATCCACACAGATATTTCCCATTAGATAATATTCAAGTTTGTGGAATTTGTGCATAAAACCATTCAACGGAAAATTTCCCATCATTTCCAAGACTCAAAGCAATTTTCAAAGGTGAAAGAACAATAACAAAATGTATTTATAATATTTCACCAAGAAGACCATGTAAAACATGCGCACCACGTATGCCTCAAGATTCTACTCAACAATTTCCTTCATATTCTAATCCAAATTCTGTACAAAACACATGGAATTCACCTTTTCCTTGGTAGACATGGCCTCCTCAGTAGGATCAAAATCAACCTTTTCAACAAGTTTGGAGAGGAAACACTTATCAAAACTAGCCTACCAGCTAAAATCCTCAAACATCATATAATCCATATCAACAATCTTATTTTCAACAACAATATTTTCCATTTCAACAACAATATTATCCTTTTCAACAACAAACATACGCACATAAACAACATATTTCTTCCAATCAATATCCACAACTAACCCAACAACCATATTCCATACCTCCTCCACCACAAATCACTCAACCACAACAACTACAACTGCCTTCTAATCAACCACCACCCAAACCAACTCAGATTTCCATAAAAAACAGTAGTTAGTCCTAATATTAAAGTGGAAAGACCTACTTATAATGTTGAATAAGGAACATTGCCTACTTATGCAATTGTTTCTATCTAGGATATCCACTTAAGGTATGTTAAAACACTCCATAAATAACCCCCCGTAGTCATAGAAGAAAAATAAAAAGAGAAAATAAAAATTAAAATAAACTCTTAATAAAATTGGCACACACAAGTCAGTTGAAACTTAGAAGGACCAACCACCATGAACCAAAAAACCTCCTTTTCTAGAGAGGTTTTACTTGGAAAAATCCATAACTCCTTCTGAGCATGATTTCTTAAATGAATTAAAGAATATATGTGTTAAATTCCCTTATTAGAGGCTATAAATAACATACCAATCTATACAAGAACAATTAGGGAATTATGACTTAAGAAATCAAGAAGAAAAAGGAAGGATCCAACAATAGTGCAAGTTGTTGGAAAACTAGCTAGCCTAATGTCAACAAATATCATAATATAAAAATATGCTGATCCAGGGGTACCAATTGTTACCATATTAATCAACAATATTTCTATTCCAAACACTTTAATTGACTTAGGTGCACCTATTAATGTGATGATCATGGGAATGATGCATAATCTAAATATTTGTAATCTTCGACCTACACCTACCATATTGAAAATGACAGATAGATCTTTGGTAAACTAGCGGGTGTAGTAGATGGTAGATGATGTCATTGTATCTTTGGATTCATGGGAGTATCCTGTAGACTTTGTAGTTCTTCAACCAAAATCTATTTTAGGTGGACACACTCTTATAGTTGGAAGACCTTGGTTGGAAACAATTGATGCTCTTATTAGTTATAGATCATGAAATATGATCATTTCAAGAGGGAGGGAAGAAATCAAGTGAAACTTTATACACTTGTTATATCTATTACTAAACTGGAAAACATGTCTTGTCTTGAAGAAATAGACTCTAAGGAAGAAACTATACTATTCATTCTTTATGTAGTATTGCTCAAGCCATAAATTTTAGGGAAGAGAATGATGAAAATGTACTTAATCACTTCATTTCCAATCTAGATTCTATAGAGAAATTTGAATCTTCTCAACAAATTTCCACTGATGATCTTTTGGAGCAAAGTTTTTAGGAAAATTGTATAGTGAATTCTTTACAATCTTTATTTGAAACTATATTTCCTGTAAACACAATATCAGATTCACACAGTAAAACGATTGAGTTTTTTCTTGGGAAATGTTTAAACATCAATTTTAATTTGGAAAAATCTCAAGAGGAAAGGATAATTCAATTATTGAAAAAATATTCTAAGGTAATCACTTGATATTACATAGATATGCAAGGTATCCATACCGATACTCGCACACATCACATCTACAAAGAAGAGAATGTAAAACCTGTCAAACAACCACAAAGAAGAATGAATCCTATTCTAAAAGAGATAGTGAAAGAAGAACTTCAAAAAATGCTAAAAGTAGACTTTATTTATCCTATCTCAGAAAGCCACTGGGTTTATGGATTAGTTGTAGTTCCAAAAAAGAATGGAAAATGGTGAATCTGTGTGGACTATCGAAAATTGAACAAAGAAATTCTGAAAGATTTTTTTCCTCTACCCTTCATTGACCAAGTCCTGGACACATTAGTAGGAAAGAAATATTTTTATTTCCTTGATGGATTCAATGGCTACAATAAGATTAAAATAACCATGGAGGACCAAGATAAGCCGACATTCACATGTCCTTGGGGTACATATGCATATAAAGTCCTACCCTTTGGGTCATGTAACACACCAGGTACCTTTCAAAGGACAATCTTGGCCATTTTTTTTATTTGATACATTAATGTGTAGAAGTTTACATGGATGAATTTTTACTGTATGGATATGATTTTTGAGGATGCTTTACATAATTTGGAAAAATTTCTAATAAGATTCCTGGAAACAAATCTGTCACTTAGTGATGCAAAATAAAGGAATTTTGCTTGGTCATCATGTGTCTCTTGCAGGACTAAAAGTATATCCAAAAAATATAGATATCATTCTCAAATTTCCAATTCCACCAAATGAAAGATATGTTAGCAGTTTTCAAGGTTATGTGGGCTATTATTGTTGATTTATTGAAAATTTTAGTAAAATAGCAATTCCTTTGTTTAAATTACTTGTGAAATGTGATGATTTTTGTTGGGATACTAACTGCCTATCTTCTTTCCAAACTCTTAAGATTTCTTTTTTATCATCGCCAATATTGAAGGGTCTCGATTGGAGCATACCATTTCACATCTCTATAGATGCATATGATACAATAGTGGGAGAAGTATTAGATCAAAAGGGAAACCTTATAACCTATGATATCTAGTTTATCCGTAAAAATTCAACTCCAATTGAGCTCAATTATACAATGAATGAGAAGGAAATGTTGGAAATTATTCACGATGTAAATAAATTCTAACATTATATTACTGGACATGAAGTTATTTTTCGTACGTACCATTATGTCATTATATACCTAATGAATAAACCTATTACAAATGGTAGAATAACAAGATGGTTATCATTGTTGGAGGAATTCAATATTATTGTCATATATCAACCTGGAAAGGACAATCAAGTTGCAAGATTTCTTTCATGCATCAGTAATATTGGTGAGAGTGTTCCAGTAGTAGAATCCTTCCTAGATGAGTATCTATTTTCTATATATACCAAAAATCCATGGTTTTCTGATATAGATAATTATTTAGGTACAAAGTGTTGGGTATGTTTTATATTCTTTGCATGTGTGTGTCTGGGCGCATTAGATTCGACAACTGCACCTGACGATCCCAATTTCTTTTTGGGCGGTTTTTGCTATTTTAGCGGATTTTACTATTTTTAGTGGTTTTCTAAATTAATCATGGATTAAGAGATTAGGGTTTTGGTAGCTATAGAATACCTAAGACATTGTATATATTTTATGGTGAATGGTGAAATTAATACAATGAAGAGTTGAAAGGTGCGACACCAAGGAAGGGTGGTTTTTTCCCAGTTAAGGGTTTCCAATGTAAATCTCTGTGTACTATGTGTACGAGCCATTGATTAATTTATGTTTTTCTTAATAATATGTATACATTTATTTACTTCACATGTTTAAAACTTACATGTGGTATCATAAATTGTTTTTGGATTCATGGGGATGCCTTTGTTGCTGAGGGTTTGGCTTGGTCTTGATAGATCAAGTTTATCTTGGGTATGTGATAAATCTATGTTTAGTGGGAGATTTTGCAGTGGTGATTCAAGTGTAGAAAGAGGAATGGAGAGCTCTTATAGAATCAATATAAATAAGTTCAATGGTAAAAAATTTGAGCTATGGAAGCTCAAGATGGAGGACCTTATTGTAGACAAAGAACAATGGATCGATGTGGATCCTGGTACACAACCTACTGGTACACAGTCTACTAGCACACAATCTAATGGCACACAGTCTACTGGTACACAACCTACTAGTACAAAAAATACTAGTACACCACCTACTGGTATGTCGAAGAAAGATTGGGAGAAGTTGGACAAAAGAGAAAGGAGTACTATTCGACTCTGCTTGGTAGATTCGTTGTTATTGAATGTATCGGGAGAATCTATGGATAAGGAACTATGGGATAAGTTAGGGCATTTGTATCAATCAAAGTCCCCTGTAAATAAGTTGTTTCTTCGAAATAATTTGTATCATCTTAGGATGGAAGATGGAGATTCTATGACAAAACATCTAAATGTCTTTAATACTCTGGTAAGTCAACTGATATCTGTTAATATTACAATTGCAGAAGAAGATAAGTGTATTACTTTGTTATGTTATTTGCCAGACTCTTTGGATAATCTATTTTTAGAAATTGGTAGTACCACTCAATCTACATTGAAGTATGAGGATGTAGTTTCATCCTTGTTATCTAAAGAGATGAGGCGAAAAAGCATGGATAGTCAGAGCACATATTCTTTATTTGTAAGAGGTCGTACCCAAGACATGAATCCTGGTA
>ML790379.1:531082-541290 GCA_009831015.1 Picea engelmannii | reverse complement strand
AAACCTCCTTTTACCCCACTTAAATGTTCAAGTACAAGATGATTCAAAATGAAAATGTCTCCTTGGTATATATAGGAGACTAATGGGTTTAAAGGCCTAAAGCCGACATAAATAAAATAAAATTACTAATCTAAATTACAACTAATGGCCTAAAGCCGACATAAATAAAATAACATTACTAATCTAATATGCCCCAATTAAGTGGTAATGAGCCAATATTAGGGCTTAACAGTGTGGTAAAATAGGGCATTATAATAAATATTGCAAGTCTAATAAGGTTGATAAACCAAAGGGATCTGATAATACCTCTTCCACAGAGGCAAAAACCTCCACTGAAGAAGGAGGTGATGTTTACCTGTCATCTACAAGTACACATACAAACCATGGTGTATGGTTAATCGACTTAGGTGCATCATATCATATGAATCCTCATAGGGAGTGGTTATGTGAATATGAAAAATATGATGGCGGAAATGCATTCCTAGGAGATGACTTGAAAACCAAAATCATGGGATGTGGAAGGGTTAAGTTGTTGCTAAAAGATGGAAGGATTAGAACTGTCCCTAGGGTTCTACACATTCCAAAAATAGCCAGGAGCCTAATATCTATAAGCAAGTTGGATGATGCAGGAATGGATACTGTATTGGGAAAGGGAACTTGCAAGATGGTACGAGGCGAAATGGTGTTGATGAGGGGAGTTTGGTGTGGAACTCTGTACAAGTTGTTGAGAATCGCTTATACTAATGGGTGTAACAATTCTGTTGTCCCTGAGCAGAGAAATAAATAAGACAAGACCAATATTGTCCCTAGAGAGAATACCATGCCATGGCATCAAAGACAGGGGCATATTGGATAAAAGGGCCTTCAAACACTACACGATAAAGGTATGGTTGAAGGTATGTCTAATTTCACTCTATATTTTTATTTATGTGAACATTGCATATATGGTAAACATAATCGAGTAAGTGTCCACAGGGGTGTATAATGATTGGCAAGTGTCGTGTAAATGGAAGGAAATATGTAAAGGAGGTATCAAGTTCAATTCTCACCCCGATTTATCTGTGTTCCATGCTTGCAGGATGTGTGGTGCACCTGGGGGTATAGTGGTAGAGGACGTGTATCGACTACGTGTCACGCGAGTATGAGAACCGCGAGTTGTCGATTCCCCCAACAAAAAAAAAAGGAAAAAAAAAACCGAGTAAGATTCCCATCTAGTGCTACAAGAGAAAAGAGGATCTTAGAGTTGATACACAGTGATGTGCTTGGACCTATGCCTATTCCATCACTAGGTAAATCTGTGTATTATGTTTCATTCATAGATGATTTCTCAAGGAACACTTGGATTTATTTTCTTAGAAATAAATCTGAGGTATTTGATAAATTTAAAGAGTTTAAGGCTCTGGTAGAAAATCAGGCAGAGAAGAAAATAAAGGTATTGAGGACATATAATGGTGGATAATTCCGTGGAAATAAATTTGAAGAATTCTGTAAGAAGTGTGGTATAGAAAGGAAGAATACTACTCCATACACACCTCAATAGAATGGAGTTGCAAAAAGGATCAACAAGACACCGATGGAAAAAACAAGGAGCATGCTTAGTGGTGCCGAGTTAGGACAAGAATTATGGGCAGAGGCAATGGGCACAACATGTTGGTCAATCAATCACCTCATTAATGTTGGATGATAAAACTCCACATGAGGTATGGACTGGTAAGAAACCCTCTCTTGAACATCTCAGAGTGTTTGGTTGTGATGCTTATGTACATGTTCAAAAGGAAAATAGGAGTAAGATGGATAATAAAGCTGAAAAGTGTATCTTTATGGGTTATAAAGATGGTGTAAAAGGTTTTAAGATTTGGAACCAAGAAACTAAGAAGACTGTTTACAGTCGGGATGATTTTTTTAGAGAGTTAAAAGATGCTTCCAAACAGGAATTCCTACCAAGGCAAGAAGAACCTGAGAAAACAGATTTTGAGTTGGATGATACAAAATCTAAATCATCTGAAGAATATGAAGTAGAAGAAGAAGAACATCATACCCCAGTATTGAGGAGATCGGTGAGGGAAAGAAGGAAACCATAAAGGTACAGTCCACCTTATTTTCGTTCTATTTTTTCTTTATCTTATACTGATGATGATCCCAGAACTGTCAGGGAAGCAGTGAATTCAGAGGATAGTAAACTCTGGAAGAAGGCCATGGTTTAAGAAATGGACGCCTTCGATAAGAATGAGGCATGGGATATATTTGAGTTTCCAGCTGGAAGAAAATATGTTGGTATAAAATGGTTGTTTAAGAAGACGTGCAATGCAGAAGGAAAAGTGGAGAAATACAAAGCTCGGTTAGTAGCAAAAGGTTATTCCCAGGTAGAGGGAATTGACTTTGGTGAGATTTTTTCTCCTGTTGCCAAGTTAAATTCTATTAGATTTATTTTATCTATTGCTGCTGCTTTTTATATTGAAGTGGAATAGATGGATGCGAAGAAAACATTCCTACATGGGGATTTAGAATAATAAATCTACATGAAGCAGCTAGAAGGCTTTGTAGTGAAGGGAAAGAAAGAGTTGGTCTGTAAGCTAAAGAATTCACTATATGGTCTGAAGCAATCACCTAGGATGTGGTACCAAAAGTTTGACACATATATCCTTGGATTGGGATTTGTGAGAAGTAGGGTTGATCACTGTGTATATTCCAAACATGTTGGTAATCACTTCATTTATGTAGTGTTGTATGTTGATGACATGTTGCTGGTAGGAAATAAGATGGATGTTATCAAGGAGGTGAAATCACAACTATCCTCCAAATTTGACATGAAGGATCTTGGTGCTCCTAACTTCATTCTCGGAATGGAGATTAAAAGAGATTGTGCAAATGGGAAACTTTGGTTGAATTAGAGAAAATATGTTGACACGATATTGCAGAGGTTTAATATGCATGGAAGTAAACTGGTCAAGGTTATTATTCCTATAGGTATAAAGTTATCTATAGATCAGTGTCCCAAGACACAGGAAGAAGAAGAGGACATGCCCCATGTTCCATATGCCATTGCAGTTGGCATTTTGATGTATGCAATGGTCTGTACTAGACCGAACATTGCACATGCAATGGGATTTTTGAGAAGGTATATGTCAAAACCAGGGAAGGAGCATTGTACAACAGTAAAGAGGGTCTTCAAGTATTTGTGTAGCACTATCAATTATAGATTGTGCTACCATTGAAGACCAATATTGGACAGAGTGGTGGACATACATGGATTTTTTGATGCAGATTGGGCTGGAGATCTAGATCGCAGAATATCCACAAGTGGGTATGTGTTTAACCTATTTGGAGGAGAAATATGTTGGATGAGAAAAATATAGGATGTAGTGTCCCTCTCAACTATAGAATCCAAATACATGGCAACCACTCATGCAAGAAAGGAAGCAATATGGTTATAGAGATTGTGCTCAGGTATTGGGTTGGTACAAAAAGCAGTGCGATTAGAGTGTGACAGTTAGAGTGAAATCTTCCTGGGGAAGAACCCTGCTTATCATTCGAAGACAAAGCATATTGATGTTCAATATCACTTTGTGAGAGACATGGTTGAAGAAAATAAGGTGTTGTTGGAAAAGGTTGACACTTTGAAGAATGTTGCAGATTCATTGACAAAGTTTGTGAGCACAACGAAGTTCTCCTGGTGTAGAGTAACAATGGGAATTGTTGCCCTAGATTGTTGACTATGTAATCCTGTGAACCCCTGTACGCAAAGAAAACAAGTGGGAGAATGTTGGGTATGTGTTATATTATTTTCATGTGTGTGTGTGGGCATGTCAGATTCGACAACTGCGTCTGACGATCCCAAATGTTTTTTGGGCATTTTTTGCTATTTTTAGCGGTTTTATAAATTAATCCCGTATTAAGGGATTAGGGTTTTGGTAGCTATAGAATACCTATTTTTTTTTATATATTGTATGGTGAATTGTGAAATTAATACAATGAAGAGTTGAAAGGTGCAACACCAAGGAAGGTTGGTTTTCTCCCGGTTAAGGGTTTCCAATGTAAATCTCCATGTACTATGTGTATGAGCCATCGATTAATTTATGTTTTTCTTAAGAATTTGTATGCATTGATTTAATTCACAGGTTTAAAACTTACACAAGTAAGTTACCATCCCATCTCTCACCAAAATATAGAAAGAAAATAATCAAATCTAGTGCTAAATATTCATGGATCAATGTAGATCTTTTCTACACGGGACTAGATTTGATAAGTTGTAGGTGTGTAAGGGAAGATAAGTTCTTTGATATTTTTAAATCATGTCATGATTAACCCTATGTTGGGAATTTTGTAGATAAATGAACTTCTTATAAAATACTTCATCTTGGATACTATTGGCCAACTCTTTATAGATATGCCAAGAAGTATGTGAAAATTTTTGACAGTTTCCAAAGGATAGACAAACCAACAACAATAGATGAGATTCCTTTGCAGTATAAAGTTATGGTGGAGCGTTTCGATAAATGGGATTTGGATTTTATAAGCCCTATGAATCCTCCGTCCAAAGGAAAAATATATATATTGGTTTGCACAAACTATTTCACAAAGTGGGTGGAGGTAATATATTTGTCACGGCCAACTAAAGAGTTAGTAGTCAATTTCCTATTTGAAGACATTTTTGTTAGATTTGGAGTCCCCATAGAAATTTTCATTGACTAAGGAGAACAATTTACTTCAAATCTCGTGAGGGAAATTGTTGAAAAATACAAGATCAAACACCATAAGTACACCCCCTATCATCTGCAAGCAAATGTTTAGGTAGAATCAACAAACAAATTTTCGGAAGAAATCATGAAAAAGACTTTCCAACTCCATAGGAAGCATTGGGTAGATAAGATTCCAAAATCTTTGTGGGTTTATGAGACAACATGGAAGAATATCACTTGTTTTACTCCTTACAAACTAGTGTATGGTAAGTGAGTCCTACTTTTCAATTTTCACATGCAACTCTATGTGACTCATTCTTAGATCTGAAAATTTCTTCTTAGTGATCTAAAAAAAAACCCTAGCTATTATCACTAAACAATTTTACACTGAAGATTATTGACATAAATTACATGCAGTAGAAACACAAAGGATCATATATGAATCATAAAAACATATGAGACACAATATTTATGTTCTTGTAGCCTTATCAAATTCAGAAATATTGAGGGTAAAACCAACCCTCCCAACTGGTACAATATCACCAAGTCTGAGGACAACCTATCTTCTCATCCAATACAAATAACACCAAAATATGAGGACAATCTTGTCCTCCAATAACCATATAAATCAGAAAACCAAACCTCAACAAATCCATAGAATATTCTTCCCACAAATATGCTACATACCACTTGTACGATCTGTTGACGTCACCTGTCAGCCCTGTACATACCCGCACCTAGGCATGAAGCTCTATACATATGTACACGATTGTTCCCACTGCAACCCATGTATGTATGCGACTATTCCCACAACAACCCACGTACATACATGAATGTTCCCACTGAAACCCACGTACATGTATGAAAACCTATACATATTATTCCATATGACTTGCTCCACTTGTGTAGTTTCTTCCTTCTACAATTTCCTCTCTCTCCCACATGTGTGGTGTTATTTTCCCTACAAAGAAAAAAAAATAGAGAGTCCTCAATCCTAGTCCAGATTTGCCACCGTGTAAAATTTCCCTTTTTTGAAAACACTAAGTCACTTAGCACAAGTTCAAATTCTCTTATGCTAACTTCATTCTTCCTATTGGTGCATAAATATGTTCAATGTATATCTTACACTCATTTAAATGTCAATCCAGGATTCGTATCATCTGGTTTACATCACTAGCTATACTTCTTATAGTATGACAGTATACTTCGTTATATTCGCTATTATCACTAGCTATCATCTATACAACATTCCTTATATAAGGTAAGATGATACTATCAATATCTATGGATATGCATTAAACAATTTGAGAAATTTTACAATTAAGGTTTACATCGAATTTTTAGGAATCGACTCCATCCTCATGACACGAAGTGCATGAGCGATGAAGTCTCTTGAAACTTGAAAACTGATTTGGGAGCTTCTATTCAACAGTCTTCTCAAAATCTTCACCATCATTTTGGTCCAACTGGCACATTCTTGAAACAGAGGTTCTGGTACCAGATTGCACATAGTCGCGAGTCTGGTACCAGAATAGATGCAGAGCAGGTAGTACCGGAATAACGCACGACTTGGTACCAGAATGGATTTAGTACCGGATCAAGACTACCTTGGGTACCATAATGGATTTGGTACCAGATTTCACGGTTTATGGTAGTGCCGGATAGACTTCTCATAAATCAAACCATTAGGACTATACAAAATAAAACACTTTAATCGAATTAATTTAAGAAAGTTAAACAAACATGCTTTAAATCATCAATTACCTCTTGTGAACATGAACATAGCTATTAGGTATGTGTTTTGGGAGGGAATAGTCCAGTATATTCTTATAATAGAGGCAAAAAGGGCTTAGATACAGGGTAAGATAGGGCATTATCTATGTCAAAATAGGGACTCAACATTTCCCCCATGCTGAAGGTGTTGCATGTCCTCATGCAATGTTATCCAAAACTGATACCCAAAAAATTTCTGCACAATTGGACCCTTCTCTGTTATTCCTCGGATTGCAGGATGTTAAAACTAGAAGCTTCACTCTTCAATTCCTTCTTGATCACCCTAGTGTAATGGATCAATAGTAAGACCTTGTTAAGTTTGGAAGAGACCTCTGCATGTTGTTCTTTCAATTCTGCATTCTTTGCCTTGATATGCCTGTCCAGTATTTTGTATTCTTCAACTTCTTGCTTCAATCTCTCAATTTCTATTAACAATGTTTGTTCGTTCAGGGACTTGTCTGGGCTAGGTGTGAGTGCTTCCTTAGCTACCATTTATTGAGCCTCTTTTTCTTTCCTCAGATTCCTCAAAGTCTTCATTATCATTTTTCGTCTGCTCAGGGACTTGTCTGGGCTAGGTGTGAGTGCTTCCTGAGTTACCACCTCTCGAGCTTCTTTTTCTTTCCTCAAATCCCTCAAAGTCTCTGTGACCAACCCTTCCATATCACTTATTGTTATCATTCCTTCTGTTTCTCTTGTGGTAGCTCCACAACCACTCCCTTTTTCTGGAGAACTCAGAATATCCATAGATTCTCCTTGAGGAGAAGGTATGTTTGGAGTTGTCGCCTGTTTGGCCATACTTCTGGTGGTCCTGCATATGGGCAACAATATTTTCTTAGACTTGCTGACAGGGTTAGGAGTTTCATCAAACAATTTCATTTTCTTATATTTGCTGATAGGGGTAGGCCTGGACACTTGTTCCTCCTGTGTCAACTTGACTTTTATCTTGTGGCCTTGAGTTGTGAATTTCGGGGTTTGCTTCTGCTGAAAAATCTATATTCCTATCCTGGAAGATTGAGGTGTAGGCTCTGGAACTTGTGTCTCCTTCCCTTCTAGTTTCTGTTTATTTTTGCTTGTCACCTTAGCGGTTTCCTTCAATTCACCAACTAGTTTTTGGGAAGGCCGAGTAACTTCAGGAATAATTTTTAATTATTTAGGGGATTTCAGAGGGGGTTTTACAGTTGCCTCTAGTAAAATATCCTGTTGATCTGTCTCCTCCTTCTTTCATTTCTTATTCTATGATCGTTGGTCTTTAGGGTGCAGGACTGAGCTAGATGCTTTAGCTTATGCAACCTTTTTCTTGCTTTGTAAGTTGAGGTCAGGGGTCTTCTCTATTTGGCTGGATGATTCTAATGACATATCCACGATTGTTTCAGGAACATTGTCTGATTGACCTCCTGACTCTGAGTCTTGTTTTCATCTTTTACTCTTTTGAACCAAGGTAGGACTTACTCTCTGGGATTGGGTGGCTATCTTCTTCCTAGATATAGTAGGTTCCCCTATGACATAATTTTCTGTCACTGATTTCTCAATGGGATGAGATGAGCTAGGCATAACAGTGCCTTCTTTACCTCTTGATGTCACCTTTCTGTATTTCTTTGTCTTTCTACTTGAACCCTCACTGTGTGTCCCTGCCTCCTGTGTCTCAACAGATTTAGATTTTTCTTGAGCGAAACTCTGTTGGAGTAATTTCTTCCAACTACCACCTTGTGTTTTTAAAGCATGAATAACCAAAAGTTTGATTAAACCATGATGCTGAAGGCTAGTTTTAGGTTTCTTGGAAACTGACCTCACGCCTCTCGCTATTTTCTTTAAAATCATCCATAGAAAGTGGGGAAAATTAATCTTTGGTCCTCCCTCAAAATGTGATAAAAGATTTAAATGATCAATGAAGGTCACTGCATACCTTCCCTCGTAGGTGAGGAATTTACGCAGACTTATAAGCATTGTCCAATATTCCTCTTTGATGTAGCTTCGAGGGACACCCTTGGTCCAATCTGGGTCTTGATGTTATGTTTTGAGGAATTTTTGACAAAGATTTTTGTCAACGATCACTCTCTTGAAGTATTTTTCTCCAGCCATCGGGAGACCCATAGCTTCTACTATAGTGGATTCTGTAATTGTTAACTTCATGTCCCCAAACTGCACATTTTCTCCATCATATGTCTGCGCAAATATGAGAGAAATTACCTCATGATGACCTTTAAATTTCTCCAAGAATGACACCCACCCTGCCTGTTCATATTTTTTCTTGCAAGCCTGATATTCTGTTGTTTCTCTGTATATTTGAAATATGGGCTCATGCCTGTCGACCCCCATGCTAGCTTAAACAATTCTCTCGGGTGGATGAAGCACGGACAGAGGGCTGAGGGTTGAGTACCGGATAAAGTAGGCTATGATAGAGTATCATATGGGGAAAATATGCAAGGGATACGAAGGCACAAGGTGTCTGTAGATGGTGTGACACCAATGGTAAATAACGCTCATCTGGATGGAAAATCCATCTAGAAGAGTGTTTATGAATGGAAGTGTAGATTACAACGGTCACGTCGATAATCATGATGATATGGTGAGGTAGGTCGGATCCACTAACGATTTATAGATTCGTGGGAATCTTGGTGTTAGACGATATTCACGGAAGGATGTGGTCGTTATGATCGAGACTCGTGTATATGAAATCGACTGGGATCATTACTCGATATGCTATGATTTGTGGTTCATGTCGTTTCATATAGTATGACAACGAATCATAAGTTTGTGGGTTTTATTTACTGGATAGATAGAGGGAGTATGAGTTTGATATGGTAAAAGACATCATGACCTTGCACTCTTGATGTTTCGTAGGACATTTTCTCTTTACAGAAGCATGGTTGAGTATTTTACAAAGATTCGTGACAAAACAGGGGTATGTCATGATCCAAGAGCAATCAGATGTTCTAAATGCATATTTAGTCTAATTCCTTTAAATAACACGAAAAAAATGTTGAATCTGTATGTCCTAGAACTAATAATTGGACAACAACTTGGAAACATGATGAAAGTTACCCGTTGCATTCTTACCAGTACCAGATCGTCTAAGTACCAGATTACCCGGGTGCCAGCTGTTGGTCACTATAATTGCTTAATTAATTTTAAACAACCAAGTGAAACATAAATTATCAACCCAGGGAAGTCTTTTGTTTCAAAGATAGCCACTCACAGTATATGCTCAATTCCAAAAGAAACTTAGTGTTGTAGTAAAGAAATCTATACTAATTATACTTGCTTGAATGAACTGACGTTCTGAATTAAATCACAGGAAAGTAATCTCCCTATTGCAGTTCCTTAAAGATCAATCTAAGAATCCTGGATTACATTAAAATAATACTTGCAATGGGAAAGAACAACTATTCTGCAATCAGAGAACAAGACCCTTACTCTCAAACAAAGACTTCAGCATTAACACTCTTTTCATGAAAACAATAATGCAAAAAACAATTAACTCTATCTAACAGAAAACAAAGCACTTAGTTCCTTTCTGTCTAAGCAGGAGCCTTGAGCCTTACTTCTATTTTAGCACACTTGTGAAGTTGGAGCCTACAGAGAACAGGGTAGTCTGATTCCTTTCCTTTTGAGCAGGGATCTCTAACCCAGTTTCTGGCTAACACCAAGGAAAGTCTACAGAGAACAGGATGTTTAGTTCTTTCCTTTCTGAGTAGGAACCCTTAATCCAATCCCTGGATAACACACTTGCAGGGGTAAATGAAACCTACAGAAGAC
>ML790379.1:514471-530640 GCA_009831015.1 Picea engelmannii | reverse complement strand
ATGGTGATTTCCTCTGAATTTAAAGGGGAAATCCCTTCGATACAATCATTACAAAGCATATCTGAATCCTATCCTAAATCGGATCTTCTTTCTAAATCAGCATAGGATGTCCTATTCTCATGCAACCGAATGCTAATACAGGATCTGAACGGAGTATTGCTGTTACGGCTGGTGTAACAGCTCCTTCTCATCGCTGCTGAGGCTGTTTCAACATCGCAATTCACGGGTTGTTTTAGCCACGTGAATTGCTCTCTTGACTGTGTCGGCTTTGACTGCTAACTGTTTCAGCATCGTTGGTTCTGGCGGTCTCCTTCTGTGTTTCAGCATTTGCAATTCTGAACTGTGTGACAGCTCCGTGTTTCAGCATCTGCGTCCTTGAACTGTGTAGAAACCCCGTGTTTCGGCATATGCGACCTCGGACTGTGTAGCAGCTTCGTGTTTCGGCATTAGTTCAGCAACAACGATCTTGGACAGTTCTGTGTTTCAGCACAGGCTTCAAATGCTGATCTGCAGTTATGGACACTTATGCACTTCTAATCAATGGTTAAGTACAAAAGTAATGTAAAATATTATGCAAAACAGATTAAGCATATAGTAATGAGAAAGGACGTTGTATACCTTGGAATGATCAGATGAAGTGATATTATGAGTCTAAATATAAGTGATGAAGGGTATAATGATGGCAAAAAGTATGGGCAAAAAGGTACAATATGTGGTCCTAACACCAGCCTTTTTTTTGAGTATCGGATCACCTGTGTGTAGAATTTGTAATTAGTACAAGATCATCTGAGTACCGGATTACCTAAGTGCTAGTTTTTCTGAGTACCGAATCACCTGTGTGTAGAATTTGTAATTAGTACTAGAATAAAGCAGGGTCCCTTCTTTTATACCAGATAGGATCCGATACCAGATAAGCACAACAAGATGATTTGGTACAAGGGTGGCCCTTGGTACCTGATGAACGTAGAGGTGATAATTGATGCCAGATAAGCACAAAAATGAACATTTTTCTGGTGCTTGGAAAAAAAATATTTGACACAGATTCTGGTGGCAATGATTTGTAGGAAGAACTGGTGTTCTATGATCAAATTTGACTGAAGAACCATGTAGTTTCCAAAGTTTGTAGAGGAATGATGCAAGAAAGCATTGTAGCAGGAGGGTATTCTGTAATGACCAATGACTGAGATGACAAAACCTGTTTTCTTTTGAAACCAAGGTGATCACGCTTCTACTGACATTTCCTCTTTTATTTCAATAACAATAATAATCCTAACTACTACTTTTCTGTGGATTTTTATTGAGCCTAGATTAGTTAATGCTCTCTGGTATTTTCAATTTTACAGAGTTTGAAAAACTTAAAGGAAACTCTCTATATTGTCCCATGGATTTTTATTGAGCTCGGGCCAGTTCCTGCTCACCGGTATTTTCAATTTTAAAGAGTCTGAAAAACTTAAAGAAGACTCTCTATACTATCCCATAGATTTTTATCGAGCCCAGTCCAGTTCCCTCTTGCCGGTATTTTCAATTTGAAAGAGTCTGAAAAAATTAAAGAAGACTCTCTCTGGTAGCTGTCCTCCTTATTTGTTTATCTACATGGGAACACCACCAATTTTTTTGTTCTTTTGCTTTTGTTAGTTATATCAAAAATAAATAAATAAATCCATCTCATGACACACCTATGTACATAAAATGAATTTATACAATTGAACTTACTATGGTAGGTCAGCAGGAGGAGAAACCCTCTTGCTTATCAGTTGCATTTCGGAAGTCTGAAGAACATTTTTTACAAAATCCTCCTTTGACAGAGGTTTGTGATAAACCTTTAGTCGATGCCCATTTACAATAAGGGGAGTCTAATTTTCATCAATGGTCTTTATCCTTACTGAACCATTGTCATAAACTGTATCCACCTCATAGGGTCCCATTCATCTAGTAGACAGTTTACCTTTAAATTTTTTGAATCTGCTATCATATAGGAGGGCCCAATCACCTGGTTGGAAGGACTTCTTTTTAATGTACTTGTCATGCCATTTGGTCCATTGCTCTTTTATTAGGGTGGTTCTTTGTATATCATCCTATCTTATCTCATCAAGTTGATTTAGTTGTAATAGCCTCTGTTTTTGAGCTTCGTTCAGGTCCATTCCTAATTTCATGGCAGTTATGAAGGTCTTTACCTGAAACTCTATGGGCAGTAGTACCTATTTCCCATACACCAAATCATAAGGTGTATGGCCTGTTGTATTTCTCCAAGCTATCCTGTAGGCTCACAAGGCCTCAAGCAACCTATCAGCCTAGTCTTTGTGATGCAGCTGAATAGTCTTAGTGAGGATGGCCTCTATCACGTTGTTGGTCGATTCCACTTGGCCATTGGCTTGGGGGTGATAGGGCGAAGAATTTTTGTGTTTGATATTGTATTGTTTGGTAAGATCCTTGACCAAATTTGAGGTGAATTGTGTCCCTTGGTTAGTGACTATTTCCCAAGGTACCCTGAAACGAGTGAAAATTTCCTCAAAGAAAAAGTCTACAACAGATTGTTCATTGGCTGAATACAAAGCCTCGACTTCTACCCATTTTGTTACATAGTCTGTGCAAACTAATATGTACTTTTTTCTGCGGGACATGGGATTTATAGGTCCTACAAAATCTAAGGCCCATTTTTTAAAGGGTTCGATTACTACTTGGGCTTGGAGTGGCATTTTTTCAACTGCTGTAGGTTTTCCCATTCTTTGGAAATCATCACAGCTGGCCACATATTTCTTTGCATCCTTGAAGATGGTTGGCCAATAATAGCCAGACTGTATGATTTTGTAAGCTGTCCTTTTGTCAACAAAATGGCCTCCACACGGGCCATCATGGCAAGCTTTGAAGATATCCTGCATTTCATCTTCTCGGACACATCTTTTGATTACCAAATCAGGTCTAGTTCGGTATAGGGTATCCTCATGTCACATATAATTGGCACTTAGCTGAATAATTCTTTGTTTTTCTCTAGATGTCATACTTTGAGGAAAATTGCCAGTTACCGGATAGTTGGCTACATCTGCATACCGAGGGGTGAAAGTAGAAATGGAAAATAAATTCTCATTCGGAAAATCATCATCTACTGGAGTACTGTCACCTATATGAATAAGTCTAGACAAGAAATCAACAACCAAGTTGTCTCTTCCAGGCCTATCTATGATAGTGATATTGAATTCTTGTAGTAACAACAACCATCTAGTCACTCTAGCATTTGTAATAGGTTTGTTCATTAGAAATATGATAGCTGAGTGGTCAGTGTGCAAAAAAACTTCGTATCCTGTTATATAGTGTCTAAACTTGTTGATGGCATGTACTACTGATAATTTTATTTTTTTTGTGACAATATAGTTTGCTTCAGCAGGTGAGAGGTTCTTGCTAACAAAGTATATAGCATAAGGAATTTGTCCTTCCCTTTGTCCTAATACAACTCCCAAAGAAGTATCTAAGGCATCTGTGCAAATATGGAAATGAAGAGACTAGTTTGGACCTCTCAAAGTAGGGGCACTTGAAAGTTTTGTTTTTAAGATTTCAAAGGAGATTTGGCATTGATCATCCCAACAGAATTCAACATCTTTTGTTAGTATTTTGAAAAGGGGGGAAACTAGGTTTGTAAAATTTTGAATAAACCTCCTATAGTAGCCGACATGACCTAAGAAACTTCTGATTTCCTTTTGTGAGCTAGGGATCTTGATTTGGGAAATAATGTCAATCTTGGTAGGGTCCAGTCTTATTCCTGTACCAGAGATGTGGTGACCTAGAACAATTCCTTTAGTGAGCAACATTCTTGATTTTTCGTGACTAAGTGAGAGGTTGGTCTCTTTACACCTAACCAATACCTTTTTCAAATGATCCAATGCCTGTTGGAAATCATCCCCATAAACTGTGAAGTCATCCATGTAGACTTCCACACAATCGTTGGTTAAATCGGAGAAAATAGCCAAGAAAACCCTTTGAAAGGTAGCACAGGCATTACATAACCCAAAGGGGAGAACCCTATAGGCATAGTTTCCCCAAGGATAGGTGAATGTGGTCTTATCCTGATCTTCTGCTGAATTTTGTATTTGGTTGTAACCACTAAACCCATCCAGGAAAGAAAAATACCTCTTCCCAGATAAAGTTTCTAAGACCTGATCTATGAAAGGAAAATGGAAGTATTCCCTATAGGTGGTCTTGTTTAATTCTCGAAAGTCCACACAAATCCTCCATTTCCCGTTTTTCTTTGGTACAATAACTAATGGGGAGATCCACTTGCTATCTAATATAGGGTAAATGAAATTGGCTTGTAGGAGTTTTTGTAGTTCTTCTTTTACTATATCTTTCAAGGTTGGGTTCATTCTTCTTTGGGGATGCCTGACAGGTCTGATCTGATTGTTAGTGTAAATATGATGCATATAGGTGTCTGGGTGGATCCATTTCATGTCAGAGTAATCCCATGCAAATGCATCAGATTACCCTTGAATATTTGTATCAACTTTTGTTGCTGATCTGTTTCTAGGCTGGCATTGATATATAAGGACTTTCTAGGACTTATTTCAACAGCTTTAACAACTAATTCCTTCCCTTCCTCTACTTGTGAAACAATGGCAATTGTAGAAGTGGAAGGGTGCCAAATTTCTTGAAATTCAGGGCTAAAGATGTGTGTGTAGTTAGGGAAAGATTGGGGATAGTCAATGCATGCCGAAGCATCCAAGAGTAGACTTAGGATTTGTTCTTCAGAGTGCTCTTGTACTCCTTTTACTTGTTCAAGGGTCAACAAGGGCTGAGTACACTCCTCCTCCCCATAGGGATTCTCCAACCAGAGAGGAAATTCTATGGTTGGTTGGGTGGGGGGGGGGAAGGATAAGTTTCTGACTTTGAGTGCCATTAGAAATTGTCATTTCTCTAGATCGACAACTGATGAATGCATCAAAAGTGGCCAACCAAGTTCAGATGAGTACCACTGGGTGTCCTAGTTTGGGGGATTTGGGATGGATTACTAAGAAATCCACAGGGTATTCCCAAGAGGCCAATGTCACTGTTATATCATCTAAAATTCCTGCTGGGGTGATGACTGATTTATCTGCAAGCTCTAGGAAAGTTTGTGTTGGTCTTAGGTGATCTAGTTGCAGTGTTTTCATAGTGTTTACTGACATCACATTTATTGCTTCCCCTAGATCAATCAATGTGTTAGGCAAGGAAACACCATTGATTTCTATGGTTACCATCGGGCTCTCTGGATCACTATACTTATATGGAATTTCTGTTATAAATTCGGATAATTGCCCTACCACCCGTATGATAGGAGGTTCCTTCCTCTTTCTCCCTGGCTTTTTAATGCAAAGGTCCCTTACAATTTTAGCATAGATAGGTATGTCTTTAATGTCCTGTAGTAGTGGGATGTTTACACATATGTTCCAGAGTTCAGACTCTAGATTATGTTCTAGAGGTTCCTTAGTTTTCTTTACGAGTCACCTTTCTAGGTAAGGGGGATTCATTTTATGAGGTGTTTCTGCTACATGGGAGTTGGGAGAAGGGTTTTCTTGTTGTATTGGAGTGTTTCTTTCTTCATTCAATGGATTAGTCATCTGTTCTTCTCTTTGAATTGTTTGGACATCTATTTGTTCTTCTTGATTTGTGTGATTATGCACTTGTTCTTCTTCAATGAACATAGTGGGATTTGTTTTGTTTACAACCCTTCCTAATCTTAAATCAATTCCATTAAATGGAGCTAGTGTTATTACATATGTAGGGAAGGTTTGTACTTCAACATTTTGTATAGGTTGTGTCGGTCTATTATTTGGGTTGGGGATAGGTTGTGCAGGAATAACAGTAGGTCGAGGAGGGTTTTGGATGGGTGCAACTTGCATTGGTTGTTGCATTTTTGGATTCATAGGTAGTGCGAGTTTTTGTTGTAATTGTGGGGGCAAAAGAAGAGTAGGGGGGTTAAATCCTGGGAGCAACTGTGAAATATTCAAAGGATATTGTGGAAAGGTGGGAAAATTTGTTGGATGGAAGGGAACATTCCCATATACAGGTCCTCTCCACCCTTGTTGCCAAGGTTGGGTTTGTGTCGACCACTGAGGATAAGACATGGGGGGTACCCATTGCTGTTGGGGGTATTGTGTAATTGGGTCTGCAAACATGCTGGGATTTTGTTGCCTCCATGGTCTCCTAGGGGAGTAGGATGTCTCAGGTTATCCTCCTCCCTTGAACATGGCCTTGAGTCTGGGAAGAGAAGGGCATTCATTAGTAGGATGGTACTCTATACATAGACCACAGATTTCAATAAAATTAGGGGGGAATTCTTTTTCAGGGTGTTTCCTCCTACATTGATGACAGAAAATTGCTAACACAACATTTTCTTCCTCTTGTTTTCTTTTAATTTTCATGGTATCTAGTTGGGAACTGATGGTGTTTATGATATCTGTTTTAAAATTTTCTAATAGATTTCCCAGTTCAATCCTAGTGACACCTTCGGATGTGGGTTTAACAATTATGTTGGTAGGGTTCCTTATACTTTTCCTCGTTTTAGCTTGACTGCGAGAGTATCTTTTACAATACTCTGCTATGTTTGCAAATGGCTTTTGGTATATGTCCCCAGAACTCATGAGGTTTAACACTTCAATGCAATCATCCCTCACACCCTTTAGAAAGACAATCCTAACTGTAGCTGTATCTAAGGAAAACTGCTTAGACTTTTGATAATTGTATAAAAATCTTTCTAGGTAGTCTTCTAAGCTTTCTTCTTTAGATTGATGCATTTTGAATATATCATTCCCAACATCCCTAGGTCTGTAGTAATCTTGGTATTTCTGGAGGAAGGTCTCCTTGATACCATCCCAAGACAAAATGGTGTGTTCCCCTAAGCTCATGAACCACCTTAGTGCCGAATCTTTTAGTGTAGCTGGAAAAAGTTTTAATTTTTGAGCATTATCTGTGTAGTTATAGATCCTACACAATATGTCAAATTCAAATAAAAGCGAGTTAGGGTCTTCTGTTGACATACCTCGGAAATGAGGAAGTGAATATAATGGAATGTTCTTCATAACAACATCTTGAGTGATATCCAGTATGAGCAATCCAAATGTCTATGTTTCATTAGCTATGTTTCCCTCTTCTTCTGCCATGTCTCCAAGTAACCTGTAGGGAGGTGGTGAATTTTCTCCATTGAGTGATGGTTCCACCATTGGGTTACCTGGTATCTCTAGTTGTTCCAAGGTTTTGTGTGGCCTTCCAATAATAGATGCAACCTCTTCTATTACTACCTCTGCTTCTTTTCCAGTTTCTCCTTTGGATGGGGTCCCAGTGCTTCCTCTCTTTATTTCTTTCTTATGCCTTCAATCTGAACAGTGGCTTCATATTTAGTACCCTTTTTTGTTGTTGCAATTGCTGCCTTCGAGCTCTCTCCTCTAAGAATTTTTCTTGCATGGATTTTTGATGAATTAGTATAAGGGGGGGTTTTTTGTTGTTGTTTTCTTTTCTATCTTTTCTAAGATTTTAGGAGCAATAAATCTACCTTTATTATCCCTATACCTACTCATAAAAGAATTTTAAATGAAATGAATGAAAAACACAGATTCCTAATTAAAGGTAGGAGGACAACTTGACTTTGGAGAAACCCCACCAAAGTGGATGCGTAGGTTATTACCTTTCGTCTTACCATCTTCTCTCCACCCTCATATTATCCTCAAATCCAATCCAATACTTCAACAAACCAATCAAAAACTCAAAATGCTACCTATTACCGTTTAAAACTCCCCGACAACAACACCAAAATGTTGGTACATAAATATGTTCAATGTATATCTTACACTCATTTAAATGTCAATCCGAGATTCGTAATTGAAAGAATAGTTACACTATATGTGCCGAGAACAGGTAACCTACCTAAGTCTATTGCATATAGGAAATAATTAATAAGATAAAAACTCTGTTTCTAAGATTTCTAAATACTTCAAATATCTCTAAATTTAGAAGAGAAAACTGATAATGAAACTTAAAAAAATAACTAATCAAAGAGATGTTGTCCTAAAGATACAAGTTTGTTCGTTTCAGGCTCTTGAATTAAAGGGATGAACTTTAAGAAGCTTGCCTCCTATAGCAATTAAAACAATAAACTCCAACCACTCTCGAAATCAAAAACAACTTCAGCTTCATGTAATTCAATCAAACCAGCACAAGGGGTATTCAGTATAACTAAAAAGACTTTATTACAGAGCATGAAGATGAGATATAAAGTCTTATGGTCCCTTGATATACTAAATCTACTACAGTCATAAACTCAAGATATTGGTTCCACACTTCAAATCATTAAACGACTATATTCAACATCTGAGAATGGAATGTCTATTCGATCTAACACCTACTTATTCATACCAATCCAAAACAATTGACTCAATGCTGGATTCCGAAAATATCCACACAAACACACAAAATGTACACCAGGAGGTTTACCTTAGTTGGGGCAGTGGGCCCTTGACGAAACAACAAGGAACCTCTTAAGAAAGTAACAAACTAAATCTTTTCACTCACATTCAAGAATTGACATAAAATAACTTCTGTATTAATTCATCTGGTAAATTGGATCAATAGTCTTTTACTTCATACATAAAAACGATAAGTATTGTCTGGTTCTGACAATATACTTCGTTATATTTTCTATTATCACTAGCTATCATCTATACATCATTCCTTATATAAGGTAAGATGATACTATAAATATCTATGGATATGTGATCCAGGTAGATATTGATGGCCACCCACCTTTTCCAACTGGCTCAAAACAGTTTTTCGACAATTTTGGCAATTTACTATTTTTAGTAGGTTTTAACTTTCGGGGCCATTTTGAGGGACCAAATGAAGGTTTTTCGATATCTAGGTTCCCAATGACATAGAAAGTAATGATTGATCCCCCAAAATAAATCTCCTCAACGATACCTTTCAAATGAACTATCGCATGCCTAAAACAGAGATCGTATGCAAAAGTTACGACCTTGGGAAGTTGATGTACTCACTTACCCAAACGGGGCCCACATGACTTTTGGCGCTTCATCTCCTAGGGTTAGGTTTATGGATGTCTAGGACTTTTGGCATTCCAATTTATTCTAAAAATTCCTTCAAAGCCTCATTGTAATCATCTTCTTGCGAATGCGAGTAGCTGTCACATCTCTTCTCAGAGATAAGATGCCACCATTCTAGCAAGTCTTTCACTCTGTATTTTTACAGTCTCTATACATTTCTTTCATGAATAGAAATTGTGTATTACTGTATATCTGTATTTATGGTTGCATCTATGATACATTTCTGCTACATTATTGAATATGTGTGATATGTCTGTGCATTTCTTTATTATATCTCTGCTCTCATTTTGTGCCGAAAATAATCCAGATCAATATGCATTACACAGTTTGAGAAATTTTACAATTAAGGTTTACATTGAATTTTTAGGAATCGAATCCATCCTCATGACACCAAGTGCATGAGATATGGAGTCTCTTTCAACTTGAAAACTAATTTGGTGCTTCTATTCAACCATCTTCTCGAAATCTTCACCATCATTCTGGTCCAACTGGCGCATTCTAGAAATAGAGGTTCTAGTATCGGATTGCACACAGTCACGAGTCTGGTACCAGAATAGAGAAGGTAGTACTGGAATAGATGTAGAGCAAGTAGTACCAGAATAGATGTAGAGCAGGTAGTACCGGAATAGATGTAGATCAGGTAGTACCAGAATAGATGTAGAGAAGGTAGTACCGGAATAGCGCACGACTTGGCACCATAATGGATTTAGTACCGGATCAAGATTGCCTTGGGTACCATAATGGATTTGGTACCGGATTTCATGGTGTCTGGTAGTGCTGGATAGAATGCTCATAAATCAAACCATTAGGACTATACAAAATAAAACACTTTAATCAAATTAATTTAAGAAAGTTAAACAAACATGCTTTAAATCATCAATTACCTCTTGTGAACATGAACATAGCTATTAGGTATGTGTTTTGGGAGGGAATAGTCCAGTATAGGCTTATAACAGAGGCAAAAAGGGCTTAGATACAGGGTAATATAGGGCATTATCTATGTCAAAATAGGGACTCAACACTTCCATGATGATAAAATGCCACAATGACCTCTCTCCTTTATATACAAGTCCAATGAGTGAGCTTAGGCACCCCTTCTAAACTCAAAAAATAATTATAATATTTTATTCCTATTTGTGGGTGTGACATCCCATCATAAGCCCAAAAATCCCATCAACTTGCCCATGAGGGCTTGGCCTCATTTTGGGGCCAATTTCATTGAAACAAAAGGCTAATCTAGTGCCAACGAAAAATTTCACATTCCTGACACCTTGACATCTTGTGGGAATACCTCCTAAAGATAAAAAAAATTAACACTCCCTCTTATCAAGAGAGGTATCCCATCATCCAACATTTGGATGTACCTAATACTAGAAGTAGCTCTCTCTCACATATTGGGAGTGACTATGTATTATGTACTTCATTTTCTCCCATAGCTGCACTCAATTCCTCCTGAATGGTTATTCCCTCTGTCACTGTGATGAATGGATCCCCCTGATTGGATGCTATTGAATTAAATCCTCCTCTTGATTCCTCCCAACTAGTCATAATCTTGGTCACTAAAGTTAAAAATGTTGTCCAATCTGCCTCACTTCCTGCTCCCTCTGTGATTGAAGCATATACTAATCCCCATTATTTCTGGTTGGCTTCCTCCTCTGTCACTGTAGAAAAACATACCAAATCAACTGGATCCTCTATGGAGGTCTCACATACCCTAGAATCCTCCTTCCTCTAATTCCTGAACCTCCTATATGGCCTCCTCAATCCATGAAACATGTCTTTTAGTCTTAGAATATTCCCCTCTCCCACCAAATTCTAAGGGGGAAATCCCTCTAAATGACCGACTCTCTCTATATTCCTCTTGACTCCCTCTAAAGTTATACTCCCTTTGAGTCTCCTAACTCCCTATGAGTCTCCTGACTCCCTCTGAGTCTATACAATCTCTGGAGCCATTTTCTCCTTATGAACCTTTTAATCTCCTATGAAGTCTATTATCCTATGGACAATCCTGGGAGGATGCTCCTCCCTATTGGATCCTGAGGGATGGCTCCTTGTGAACTATGGCTCCCTTTGAGCTGACACTATTGGTGAGGCTAATTGTGCCATCAATGATGGATCTACTTTCTTCCTCTTCACCTGTGCTACTGGTGGGGCTACCTGCCTCACCACTGATGGAGCCACCTGCTCCTCCTCATATGTCTCTCTTCTCCTACTAGTCACAACATGCATAGGCTACCCCCTTAGCCTAAATAATTTTCCCCTTCTAACTCCAAGAACCATTGATGATATGAAGCTAGATCGTCCGAGTACAAACAACAACTATCTTTCTTGAAAAAATATGTGGTATCCCTTCTTCTCAGTCTCCGAGACTAAGAGAACACTCCTCTTGAGCTCTGGAACCCCTAACAAATTCGACACTCTCATCACCTCTCCCGAATCTATCCTGAATGATACCATACCAGATCCTTGTACTGCATGTTTGGTTCCCATACCAAGCTCTACACACAAGTCTGAGCTAGTTTATGTGAAGTTTTCAAATAACTCTCTAGTACCCATCATATGGTAAGATGCTCCTCTATCGACCAACCAAGTCCCTCTGCTAGAACCTATAACTTAAAGGGAGGAGTTTAAAAATATCTTCCTTTATAACCTATATGCAACCTCATCAACCTATGTCATTGATTCCTGTTGTCTTCTTCCCCTTCCTCTCCGGTGTGGATACTATGAATCATAGTGCCCAAAGTCATGACACTCAAAACATATGATCTTACTAATATCCTTCCTTCACCTTGGTTATGGATATGGTTCTCTCTTCGGAGAATCCCTTCTCCCACAAGAACCTCTCCTTCCCAAATAAACTCTTCTTCCCTTCCTAATGTGGGATGCAAGGGCATGGTTCTCATCATTGATACTCTTCACCATACCATCCATATCATCCCTGGACACCAACCATGCACCCTCCTGGACACAATCAATCCACATTATGTCAAAGTCTTGTAACTTTTCCCATGCACATATCCCATGCATAAATGGTTCCCAAGACCTGGCAAGACCTCTCAATGCCACATTCACCAACTCAACATCCTCCACCTTACCACTGATGTCCATAAGTTGATATCAGATCGATGTAATAGTCACAAGATATTTCACAACCGTGTCCTCACTGGAAATCCTAACAACTTGAAGTTGAGGCTTCAAATGCAATTTTTTGCATGTATTCCCATTCTGGTATATACCTACTAGAGCATCATACATATCCTTGGAAGATGTATTCTCAACAATGTGAGGAATCAAGTGATCCTTCACAGATTCTAGAAACACCCACTTGTCCTTCACTTCTTTCCTCTTGTGAGTTTCCAACTCCCATGGATCGGTAGGATCTACAACCACACTCTAAACATACTCCTTGAGGTCATTATCTTCTAATAGAAAGAGAATCCTAGAATTCCATTATTGAAAGTTTGTTTCTCCTTCCAACCCGTCCTCAAGATTCAATGTGTTCACCATCTCAACTTGCCGAGAACAAAATAAGAAATATGAAACCAAATGTAGAAACTATGTGCCTCAAAGATGAGCCCCTTCTATTTAAATCCCAAGCTCTGAAACCATGTCAATTTTCACATGAAACTCTATGTGACTAGTTTTTAGATATGAAAATTGCTTCCTAGTGATCTAACGGTAAAATCCTAGCTATTATCACTGAAAAATTTACACTAAAAATTATTGACTGAAATTACATGCAGCGAAAACACAAAGGATCAGAGATGAATCATCAACACACATGAGACACAATATTTCTGTACTTGTAACAATATCAAATTCAAAAATACTAAGGGTTAAACCAACCCTTCCAACCAGTACAATATCACCAAGTCTAAGGACAACCTTTTCCTCTCAGCCATTGAAAATATCACCAAAATATAAGGATAACCTTGTCCTCCATTAACCATAAAAATAAAAAAACAAACCTCAACAAATCCTTGGAAATATCTTCTTCCCACTAATCTACTGCATACCACCTATATAACTTGTTGACGTCACTTGTAGGCATCGTATGAACCTACACCTACACAGGAAGCTCTGTAAATATGTACACAATTGTTCCCACTGCAAACAACGTACATACATGAATGTTACCATTGCATCCCATGTACGTATGCAAATGTTTGCATTGAAATCCATGTACATGCAAAAAAACCTGTACAGACCCTTCTGTTGACTTGCTCCACTCATACAATTTCTTCATTCTATGGCTACCTCTCTCTCCCACATGCCTGGTCGGCTTTTCCCTACTAAGAACAAAAAATAAAGAGTCCTCAACCCTAGGCGAGATTTTCCACCATGCATAATTTCCCTTTGCTGAAAACACAAAGTCACTTAGCACAAGTGTAGAATCACTCATGCTAACTCCATTCTTCCATGATGATAAAATGTCACAATGAAATTTATCCTTTATATACAAGTCCAATGAGTGAGTTTAGGCACCCCTTTTAAACTCAACAATTAATGAGAATATTTTATTCCTATTTTTGGGTTTGACACCCCATCACAAGCCCATAAATCCCATCAACTTGACCATGAGGTCCTGGCCTCATTTAGGGTCCAATTTCAATGAAATGAAAGGATAATATAGTGCCAACAAATATTCCCACATTCCTGACACCTTATCCTCTTGTGGGAATACCTCTTGAAGATACAAAAATAAACACTACTTCCCATTAAATTTCAAATAAAGTCTTTTAGAATTGAGCTGAATTAGGGATGGACTTGACTAAAGATAAAAACCAAACAATAATGCAATTGAATTATATTTATGAGATCCGATAGGATTCCTTACAACAAACTACTCTGATCTAGCAACAAATAACAAGATGACATGATAATTTCATTAAGAAAAATCTTTTCAAAGTTGGTGATTGGGATTTTCTCTTTAAGTCCAAATAGAAATATTTTTAGGGAAAATTTACCAAACACTGGATTAAGCCATATGAAATCCAAGAAGTGTTTGATAATGTTCCAATAAGACTTAATATGATTGATGAATGTGGAGTTTCATTTGTGATCAATGGGCACAGGTTGAATCTCTACAACAAACCAATAATTCAAGATGATTTCATCTCCCAATTTTCTTAGCAAGAAGAGATGGAAGTTCTAGGGCAAGGAAATTATACTCCTTCCCGTCTTTCATATTGAACTTTACTTTCCAAATAAGAGAACACACACACACACACAATAAAATACAAATAAAAAATACAAATGGCTTAGTTGTGAAAACCATATTTTCTAGTGCAATCTAAGCTTGAATTTTTGTTACAAAACCAAGCAATTGGACGAAATTTTTTATTAATAAAAGACTTGTTTGATTGATATTGTACATGTGGAGGACTCAACAGTTCAATTTCAGAAAGGATCAAAGAATAAAGGATGTGAAAACTAGTTTTGTGGTGAAAGCCATATTTATGGCATCACTTAACTTGAATTCCTTCTTGAAAACCAAGAAATTGGTTGGAATAAATTCTCATGGTCCTCACAATGCAATAAATACAAGATATTATAAAATATTGATATATATTCTATGTTTTACAATGGCCAACTCATTAGACTTCATTGGATTTCCATCAATTTATTTTTCTAAAAGTTTTAAGTCTCCTTCATCTATAGAAATAAAAAGTTCATAAGTTAGTATCAAATTCTGGAAAGAGTTTTTATGCTCAATATTTTGTAAATAAAGCAGCTGATATAAAATTTCCAGGAGAAAAAAAATCTTCTTCTTAGTTCAAAAACTAAAGATTAATCAAGGAAAAACAGGACAATCACAACAAGGAGGAAAATATTTTAAGAATAAGCTCTTAGACTACACAATTTTCAAGGACTACATCATCATCAAAATACTTAATCTTGAAGGAATGATAAATCCCGATTTTCTATTTTAATTTGTTGATTTTAAATTAAAAAGTAAATAAATTTACCTATGCCTTTTGCACCTAGCTTACCATTTCTACCATACCACTCTTCAATTTTTTTTTCTATCCATGCTCTTATATCACCTATATCCTACTCTCATATCACTGTACCTAAAAGAAAAATATTCCTATCATATTCTACCATTATTTCATTTATTTTCCATGTCCCTAATCCTTTTTCTAAAAACATTATCTAAACTCCATTTCCCATATTTCATCCTATCTAAAATACCATCATTTTCTTACCTTCATTTTTCTTACATCTATCACCCAATTACATTACACATTGTCATATGTATAACCTTTCATATCATATAAACAACTCATCATTACAAAATCAAAATGCTTCTTGTAAAACAAAGTAGCCATTTTCCCACTGCCTATTCTCAAAATCGTGAACAAATTGCTCTAACATCTAGCATACAAAACTGGGTAAGGGTCAAATGATAAGGTCTCAAATTCCAGGAACACTAAGGTATGCTATAGCAAGAAATAAATTTTTAATAAATTCTGGAAAAACACTATTACATTACATCCTGACAGTCCTCTCCCATCAGCAGAAAAAGTGGCTCCACCACCTCCACCGTCGGTATGTGAGTTGCTTCCTAAGACAACTCCTACAGATGCCATTCAATTGAATATGGGTGTTGCAAACATGTTTGTAAAACTGAATATGGTGGTCCCAGTGACAAAGATGTGTAAGAACCCGTTAAGAACCAAATATCAATATAGCATAGAAAAACCTCAGAATACGTACTCAACGCCTTGAAAAAGAGACAAATTCAAATAATAAGCCTCTTCAAGGGGGAAACCTCCTTATGCCCATATAAATGTACAATTACAAGATGATTCAAAATGAAAATGTCTCCTTGGTATATATAGGAAACTAGGAGGTATAATTACAACTAATGGCCTAAAGACGACATAAATAAAATAACATTACTAATATAATATGCCCGAATTAAGGGGTAATGAGCCACTATTTAGGGCTTAACATGCCCCTCCCCTTGAGACAAGTGTTGTCCGCAAAGCTTGAGTAACTCTGGATGCTTCTGTATAAAAGACTCATCTTCCCAAGTGGAATCTTCAGCTGGTAGTTTCCTCCATTTAATGAGATACTCTGAAA